>PVHX01015202.1:0-10354 GCA_004024805.1 Geosciurus inauris
AAAGCAATAAAATAAAGACATTGTGTCCATCAACAACTAAAAAAAAAAAAAAAAAAAAAAAACTTAAACATTTAAAAAAAAAAAAAAAAAAAGGACTACACTAGAGTACCTCTATCTACCCACATGCCATGTCTTCCCATGGGAAAGTAGCAAGGGGTCATAGCAACAACCAGAGGAGCGTGCCAGGGCCCATGGTAAGGAATAAGTCTAAGGTCCTCTGAGAGAAAAATGCTCCTTTAAGCCAGGCGCAGTGGCACATGTCTATAATCCTAGCACTTTGGGAGGCTGAAACAGGAGAATCAAAAGCTCAAGGCCAGCCTCAGCAATGGCGAGGCACTAAGCAACTCAGTGAGACCCTGTCTCTACATAAAACACAAAATAGGGCTGGGGATGTGGCTCAGTGGTTGAGTGCCCCTGAGTTCAATCCTGGTACCAAAAAAAAAAAAAATGCTCCTTTAACTGAGGGACTTCTCCCTTCCGTGGTCTATGGCCAAAAGACGATCAACAAACTGTCTCTAGAGCCACAAGTTTTCATCTCATATCTAAGTCCTTCATAAAAGATCAAAAAGTAAGGGGGAGCCAGGCACACACACCTGTAATCCCAGCAACTCCGGAGGCTGAGGCAGAATGACCACAAATTTGAAGCCAGCCTCAGCAGATTACAGAGGCACTTAGCAACTCAGTAAGACCCTGTCTGTGAATAAAATGTAACAAAGGGCTGGGAATGTGGCTCATTTGAGTACCCCTGGGTTCAATCCCTGGCATCATCCCCCCCCCAAAAAAAAGTAAGGGGGAAAAAGGATCTAAGAAACTGGTAAAGGCTTTGGTATACCTGAAGCCTGAAGGTTGCATAAGTTTCCTCAAGAAAAGGAGACAAAATTTTAATTGTACGTCTTCGCTAAATCTCGTACTAGCAAGGTCTTACAGAATTGCCCCATTCTCGGGACTCCTTCATGACTTTTCACTGAGGTTAGCCTAGTTCCCTAAACCCAAGAACAGAGGACAAGCTCCAATGTGAGCTACTCCAAGAGCTCCTTATCTTTAAAAATGGCAAGCATGACTCTAATTCTAACACCTGGGCTTACAACACGAAGGGCATTCTTTTTTTTTTCTTTTTGTACTAGGAATTGAACCTAGGGGTGCTTTAGGGGTGCTTTCAGTTACATTGCCAGTCCTTTTTGTTTTTTATTGAGACACGGTCTTGCTAAATAGCTTAGGGCCTCACTAAATTGCTGAGGCTGACCCTTGAACTTGCAATCCTCCTGCCTCAGCCTCCAGAGTGTCTGGGATTACAGGTATGCACCACCACACCCAGTTTCTATGGCACTCTTAAAGCTGGAAGCCAGGCAGGGACTGGGGACACGGAAGAGCTCAAATTCAGTGCACACACGTAGCCTGAAAACAATGTAAAATGGGCTTTTGGTCAAAGGCTATCTGGAGGTAAGGATGAGGGCTTCCAAAAATACCTAGAAATAGAAATCAGAGTTAGAATTTAGGGGAAAGGACCTGACATTCAAGTCTCTGTATTGGGCACATAATTCAAGTGGAGAATTGGGCATGGCTAGTTGAAAACCCTGGTAACAAAAAGGTAAAATCCATTCCTTATAACCCCTACAAACTCCAAGCCCCATCCTTGAATCCCAAAGAGATCAAAACTGAGAAGTCACAGAACATTGGGCAGAAATTCATTAAAAAAACAACATTAAATAAACTCTTCAGTAGCAAATTTATATTTTCACATAATAGAAGGAAATGAATCAACACTTACTTCTTTGTCAGTTTTTAACAAACTCTCACTACCAGCCACTGAAGGGGTACCTAATGCCTGCCCAAGAGGACGAACCACTGCATTTGCAACCTCTCGCCCAACGCTCTCTGGATAGCTGTGCAGCACACTGGTATGACCCTGATCATTCTGAATCACCAAATGCAGGGACCTCCACTCAGAGTACATTGTGCCGCTATAGTACTACCCAAATGGCACCTGAAAAGACAAAACAGAAATGCATGTCAAATTATACTACTGCAAATTAATAAAAAATAAAAGATTTACCCTACATGACAAGATTTTTTTTTAAAGGCTACAAACACACAATAACTAGAAAACAGAAAAAAAAATATTATCTAAATGTTTGGGGAATGTCACAAAATGACCTCATGGTCAGATGAAATAGGAAAGCAGACTCCGGGCAGCAGCTGTCTGAGCACTTCTACAAAATCCTCAGAAGCCCTGGAGAAAATGGCCATTGTGCAGGGGAATAAAATTATCAGATCTGGGACCCTTACAACATGAAGATGGTTCCAGGACAGGTTTAAAAAAAAAAAAAAGAAGAAGTACTCTAAGAGGGAAAGGAGACAAAAGATTTAACTCAAGACCCAGATTATTTAGTTAATAGTTTTGAGTACCTCAGTCCCCATTTACCCATAGTTTCACTTTCCAGTTTCAGTTACCCAAAGTCAACTGTGGTCCAAAAATATTAAATGAAAATTTCCAGAAATTGTGTTTACCCTGAGTAGCATGATGAAATTTTGAGCCATCCCAGCCCATTCTGCTTGGGCTGTGAATCATCCCTTGTCTAATGTATCCACACTGTATGTGTTACCTATCCATTGGTCACTTAAAAGCCATCTCCATTACCCAATTGTCATGGTATACAGTGCTTATGTTCAAGTAAACCTCTATTTTACCTAATAATGGTCCCAAAGCACAAGAGTAGTGGTGTTAGCAACTCAGATATGCCAGAGGGAAGCCATGATTACTTTGAGTGAAAAGAGAAAACTTCTTGACTCAATAAGGAAATGAAGAAAAAAATCCTGTGCTGAGGTTGCTAAGCTCTACAATTAGAATGACTCTTCTGTCAATGAAATTATGAAGAAAAAAGAAATTCATACTAATCTTCCTATTGGACCTCAAACTGCAAAGGCTACTGCTATGTAAGTGAGAAGTGTTTAGTTAAGACAGAAAAGGCATTAAATTTGTGGGTAAAAAACATGAACAGAAAATGTGCTCTAACAGCAACATGTTTGTGTCAGAAAGCATGGAGTCTATACAAGCCTGTAGGGTGCAGTACTACCCAACAATTCAGACATGCACTGAGAGTCTTGGAATATCTCTCCACAAAGGAGAGACAACTGCTCCTATTATGTGCTAGAAATATATCCCTGCAATTTTCTACCAACATCCTCAAATTAGACTTTCAAAATTCTTTGAGAATACTTCATTTCTTGCAAAAGCATCACTCAAATTTCCAGTAACAGACATCTGGAATTCACAGTATTCTTTAGAAAACATATTAAAGACTGCCACTTATTACATATTTACTACATTTTACTCATGCAATCATCAAAACAAGCTTATGAATATTCATTAATGTTATCCCTATTTCACAGATGAAATAACACAGGCAAAGAAGTCTGCTTCTTACGTGAGACTCCAGAGCTCTAAGAGGGTAGAACTAGATTCTGAACCCAAATCTGCTGGGCTCCAAAGCCTATACCCTTTCCATGGCACATATTGCCTCCCCCTATCCTATATATTCTCCATGGCAGGTACTGCTTCTGTACATGCTATAAGCTCTCCATGAAGTTATATCTAAGTTGGCCATACAAATGAGAAATTTTAGTTGCAGAAAACATACCTGTATGAATGCAATGTAAATATTACAACCATAAAAGTCATACTCAGAAAAAGAATCAAGAATGTTGAGTCCTTTTCAAGTCATTTCTATCACCTTTTCTGAAATGTTTACCCAGCCAGCGGTTTAAGTAAAATACATAGGTACAATGAATCTTTAAAAAGTTCTACCCCTTAAGCTACTTCTTCTTCAAAGTAGGAAGAGATTAGCATTGTTTAATTTTATCCTGCAAAACTTCATTCCAGCTCACTAAATATTAGTGTTTTTCCAAGAGCATATGGCATTTGCAAACTTTAGCCCACAGAATGAAAATCAAACTCCTTAGCCTAAGAGTCAAAGTCATTCACAGTCTAGTCCCAAACTACCTTTCATTCTCCTTTCCATATACAGAAACCCATCACTTTCCCTCTCTCTTATTCTACTCAAACTACTCAGCTTCTTTTGGAGTGTGAGAAACTCTGAGCGTAGCAACCCTATGAGGATCTTCTGATCTCCTTCCTCTGTATCTGTCCCTGCAAATGAAAAGACAGAAGGGCAAGATCACCATCTAACAAGGTACATATAATATAATCTGAAAGAAGAGTGGATGTGTTTGACAACTGAAACCGCTTCAGGTTCCTTAGGATTTATAAGGAATTCTCCTAAGAATATCCTTGTACCTTCCTGGAATAAGCATTCTCAGAAATGGGGGAGAAAGGAAAGCTCTGATAGGCAGATATCACTATCAGAAGACAACTTATTCCCACACATTCTTCTTATTAACACAAACACACACACATGCATATGTATGTCATACATATATATACACATAACATATATACAGTATAATATGCATGTACAATATATAGCCTCTTATGTAAATGCACAAGATTATTTTATTACAGGGATTTTTTAGTGTAGCTTTTTACCCTTTTCATTTTTTCTTTGGCTTCATTCCTTGTCCAAATAACTTACTTCCCTGGGGCTGGGGTCATGGCTTAGTGGTAGAGCACTTGCCTAGCATGTGTGAGGCCCTAGGTTCGATCCTTAGCACCACATAAAAATTAATAAATAAAATAAAGGTATTGTGTCTATCTACAACTAAAAAAAATTTTTAAAATAAAATAAATAACTTACTACTCTGGATGATCATGTTAACAATGTAATACTTTCTCCTGTATTTTTCTCCATCCTACCTCAAACACATTAAAATAATTTATATCATGCACAGCTAAGGATTATATACATTTTTGTATTTTGGGGGGGGTACTGGGGATTGAACTCAGGGGTACTCAACCACTGAGCCACATCCTCAGCCCTATTTTGTATTTTATGCAGAGACAGGGTCTCACTGAGTTGCTCAGTGCCTCGCCATTGCTGAGGCTGGCTTTGAACTCACAATTCTCCTGTCTCAGCCTCCCAAAGTGCTGGGATTACAGGTGTGTGCCACCGTGCCCAGCTTATATTTGTTTTGTTACCTCCCATTCAACAGTAAGTATTTCATGAATACTCCACCAATACGACTCTTTTTGTTGGCTGTGTAACAGTCCATGGTGCGGGTGTAGCGTAATTTATTCAACCAATTTCTAATAATGTGCACTTGTATCATTTCCTTTTTTTCTTTTGTCACCTAGAAATGATGATATAATAAACATGTTTATTCATGTATCCTTAAGCAGCAGACTTTATTTCTATGGAATAAGTTCTCAAGAGTGAAACTATTAGATCAAAGGGCATTTGTATTTTTAATGTGAAAAGGTTTTGCCAGACTGTTCCCCCAAACAGCTGGAGCAACTCCCACATACATTAGGAATCAATGAGTCTTTTCTTCCTCTATTCCCTACTTCCTGCCATGAATCAGCATTATTTATAAATTTGCCAATTTGATAGGTACAAGGTAAAAATATCATCGTTCTAGCCAAGTATTTACTTTTATTTTACAACTTCTGATTTTAAGTCTGGCTTTAAAGGTTTCTGCTCTGTATGCCCTCTACCAGTGTTTTTCCAACTGTGGATCATGAAATAAACAAAATGGGCAATATTTCTATTTTTAGCAACATGGAAGAGGACATACAACAAGAGCATCACACACAGTGAAGGTAACAATATTCTGTGAAAGTTGTTTCATTTTTTTAGAATATGTGTTATGTTCTGGGTCACAATGTAAGATATATTTCATATTATTGGTCATGATCCAGAAGTTCAAAAACATCATCCTAATGAGTACATGTAATGTTGTAGATTTTCCTGCAAGATATCAATTGTTTAATTCATCACACTTTAGTTTTATATTCATACAGAATTTACTTCTACAAGTGGTATAGGAAAGGCCCAATTTTATTTTTTTCTCGATACACAGTCAGTTGTGCCAGCATCATCTATTAAAAGTATATATTGGGCTGGTGCTGTAGCTCAGTGTTAGAGCGCTTGCCTAGCATGTGTGAGGCACTGGGTTCGATTCTCAGCACTGCATAAAAACAAATAAAGTCCACTGACAACAACAACAACAAAATATATATATATCCTTATCTCACTGAACTAAAATACCAATTTTGTCATATAGTAAATTCTCACTTATATTGGAAACTATGAATCTATTCTGTTCAATTATGCCAGCAACATAAAACATTTCAATATCTTCAAAGGAAATCCCTTCTACCCTGTTCTTTTTTCAAAAGTTTATTGGTTATTCCAGGCAGTTAGTTATTCTTCCATATAAAATTTATGATTTTTTCCTAAGTCAAAATAATCAACAATAAATAAAACCTTGCTAGAATTCTAATGGAAATTCTATCACCTTCTACTGTCAATGTCTGCGAACACCCCACGCTCTAGCCACAAATAACTACTGATGATTGTTCAAACCCAACAAATTCTTTCATACCCTATATAACTAACTGTTCATACTACTTCCCCTAATTGAAAAGCCATCCCCGACCTTGATCTACCTTAGGAAATACTCATCCTTCAAGGCCCAACTCAAATATCCTCCCTTTGCTAAAACTTTTCCCAAATCCTCAAACTAGCTCCTCCCAGTTATTAGTTATTAGCACGTGTTCCCTCCATTCCACCAATGTATGTCTCAAGTTTATATGTCGTATACAAATAAAAATTGAAAAATATCAACTTGTTTTCAGATATTTATTAGTACACAGAGACAAATTCGCATGAATACAGTTATCTTATACTAGACAAAGGCACCAAAAACACACATTGGAGAAAAGATAAGTCTCTTCAACAAATGGTGCTGGGAAAACTGGAAATCCATATGCAGCAAAATGAAACTAAACCCCTATCTCTCACCATGCACAAAACTCAATTTAAAGTGGATCAAGGACCTCATAATTAGACCACAGACCCTGTGCCTAATAGAAGAAAAAGTAGGCTCAACTCTTCATCATGTTGGATTAGGCCCCAACTTCCTTAACAAGACTCCTAAAGTGCAAGAAATAACATCAAGAATCAATAAATGGAATGGATTTAAACTAAAAAGCTTCTTCTCAGCAAAAGAAACGATCAGTGAGGTGAACAGAGAGCCTACACTGTGGGAGCAAATTTTTCCACACACATCAGATACAGCACTAATCTCCAGGATATATGTAGAACTCAAAAAACTTAACACCAAAAAAACAACCCAATCAATAAATGGGTTAAGGACCTGAACAGACACTTCTCAGAAGAAGATAGACAATCGATCAACAGACATACAAAAAAAATGTTCAACATCTCTAGCCATTAGAGAAATGCAAATCAAAACTAAGATTTCATCTCACGCCAATCAGAATGGCAATTATCAAGAATACAAACAACAATAAGTGTTGACAAGGTTGTGGGGGAAAAGGCATGCTCATACATTGCTGGTGGAACTGCAAATTGGTACAACCAATCTGGAAAGCAGTATGGAGATTCTTTAGAAAACTTGGAATAGAACCACCATTTGACCCAGCTATCCCACTCCTCGGTCTATACCCAAAGGACTTAAAAACAGCATACTACAGTGACGCAGCCGCTTCAATGTTTATAGCAGCTCAATTCACAATGCCCTTCAATAGATGAATGGATAAAGAAACTGGTATACATACACAATGGAATATTACTTAGCATTGAAAGAGAATAAAATTATTGCATTTGTAGGTAAATGGATAGAGTTAGAGAATATCATGCTAAGCAACATAAGCCAATCCCAAAAAACCAAAGGCTGAATGTTCTCTCTGATAAGTGGATGCTGATCCATAATGGGGAAGGAGGCATGGGAAGAATGGAGGAACTTTGGTCATATGGGAGGGAGGACAGGGGAGGAGACATGGAGGCAGGAAAGATGGCGGAATGAGATGGACATCATTGCCCTAGGTTCATGTATGACTGCACATATGGTGCGACTCTATGTCATATACAACCAGAGAAATGAAACATTGTTCTCCATTTGTGTACAATGAATCAAAATGCATTCTGCTGTCATGTATACCTAAGTAGAATAAATAAATTTTGAAAAAGATAATTATTAGTAAAAATAAAAGCTGAATGATATCCAAATATTAAAAGAATAATTAATATTTACCTATTCCAAACAACACATTATTGGAGAAAAAAATTCAAGAAGGCAAAAAAATAACGAATAAAAAAGCCAAACTAACTCTTTTTTTTTTTTTTTTAATATTTTTTAGTTATACATGAACAGAGTGTCTTTATTTTTGGTTTACTTATTTTTATGTGGTGCTGAGGATCGAACTCACGGCCTCACACGTGAGGGGCAAACGCTCTGCCACTGAGCCACACCTCAGCCCCCCAAACTAACTCTTAAACTCCACTGTACACATAAGAATCATCTGGAAGACTCTAGTTGAAATGCAGATTCCTGGGTACCATCTCTAGAGAACTTGGTTCTGTAGGTTTAGGCTTGAGTCTAAGAGTACCCATTTTTTTTTTAATATTTTTTTAGTTGTAGATGGACACAATGTCTTTATTTTATTGCTTTGTATGTGGTGCTGAGGATCGAACCCAGGAAACACGCATGCGAGGCAAGCGCTTTACCGCTGAGCTACAGTCCCAGCCCCTAAGGGTACGCATTTTTAAGAAATAGCTACTAGGGCTAGGGATATAGCTCAGTCATTGAGTGCTTGCCTATAATGTATGAGCCCCTAGATTTAATGTCCAATACTGTAAAAGAAAAGAATTCGCTACTACTCCAATTCTGAAGAAAGGAGTATCATTCTTTTAAAAACACTATGAAAGCCCAATCAAAACAGGATTAATAGCTCTTAAATCCTACCCTACTCAAAACTTTTTTAAAGTTTTTAAATGTAATAAATTTCCATTCTCTAAACATAGTAATGTTTAAATGTAAGAAAATGAAGTAAATGCTTTTTTTTTTTTTTTTTTTGGTATCAAGGATTGAAGCCAGGGGCAATTAACCACAGAGCTACATCCCTATCCCTTTTTATATTTTATTTAGAGACAAGGTCTTGCTAAATTGCTTAGAGCTTTACTAAATTGCTGAGGTTGGCTTTGAAATTGCAATCCTCCTGCCTCAGCCTCCCAAACTGCTGGGATTACAGGCAAGCACTACTGCACCCAGCTGAAATAAATGCCCTCAAACAACATGCAAGTAGAAAGTTAGAGAAAGACTCCAGTGAAAGAGTTTATCTAAAATACTCAAAGGTAAACCAGGCGCGGTGGCACACACCTGTAATCCCAGTACTTTGGGAGGCTAAGACAGAAGAATCATGAGTTCAAAGCCAGCCTCAGCAATAGTGAGACGCTAAGCAACTCAGTGAGACTTTATCTCTAAATAAAACACAAAATAGGGCTGGGGATGCAGCTCAGCAATTGAGTACCCCTGAGTTCAATACCTGGTACCAAAAAAATAAATAAATAAATCATTAAAATACCTGTACAGTAAAAAATGAAACAAATAAAATATTGAAAGGCAGATATCAGAAAAACAGATGCTATATTTTAACAAAGTACTAAAAATAAAAAACATTAAGCCAAAGAACTGCACTATGATTACAAGCATATTAAGTAAAATAATGAAAGGAAAATAAACACCAGAAACAAACATAAAGAAATCAAAGAAGCACAAGGTAAAGCAACTATAAGGTATTATTTTTTTGTACCTTGCAAAACAAGCAGTAAAACTTAACTCTGTTTAGGAGTAAGAACCTTAGGGCAATGATTTTCAGTAGAAAACCCTGCCCTCTAGGGGACACTGTGAGAATATTAAGTGTTCAGGTTAACACAATGACTGGGGTGGGCTGTTGGTTATTTACAGGCAGTCAGGAAATCAAGACATCCTGCAATGCATGAGGCAGTCCTGCACAATGAACAATTGACTATACTACGTTTCACATGACTTTTAAACATCTGCTGGAAAAATCACTGTTCTGAACTAAGTCTCAAAATTCAACTCCACTTTACATATAAATACAAAATATATTTTAATACATTAAATTGTCCAGTAATGCAAGTCAAGGAGACTGTACTTTATTATATTCAGAACCTTACCATACCAATACCATTTACCACTCTAGAAAAATTCTCTCACCAATGGCCATGCCACTCATGGTATGAGTTGCTAATATCACACTGTTGTCAGAAACACAATCACAGGGACTATATGTATACTTGTTTAGCCTGTACTTCAAAATGTCACATTTAAGAAAAAGTATCATAATATAGTCTTACTTCTCAACTTACACATATGAGCATCTGGCAACTTTATTATGCCTTTTTATATAGTT
>PVHX01015202.1:16799-47850 GCA_004024805.1 Geosciurus inauris
CACAAGGTGTAAAGGAAGCCAGTGGGCCTAATGAAAAGATCCCTGCGGATGGAACTTGCATTTTTAACAAGTGCCTAGACATTTCTCCTGCACACATAAACTAGAGAACACTGAGGCACCTTTTGAGATGCAGAATTACCTACCGGTGTGGTTCAAACTCTGCAGAACACCTGAATCACAGGGAGAACTTCCAAAAATACTGCTATCTAGCCTCCACCTCCCAGACATTCTGATTTAATTTGTCGGGGTGCTATGTGAACATCAAGAATCTTTAAAAGCTTCCCAGGTGATTTTACAGTGCAGCAAAGTTGACGAGCCACTGACCTAATTGTTAAGAACTTGACTCCGGAGCCAGACTGCTTGGATTCAAATTACCAGCTATGTGACCTTGGAAACCTAAATCACCTAATCGCTCCGGGCCTCAGTTACCTCGCCAATAAAATGGGAATAAGACCACCACCTCAAGGGGTTGTGGTGAACTTAGATGTGCAGCACATAGGGCCTGACACAAAGCCTGCAAGACAGCAAGCGCTTAAAAGGGTTAGCTGTTTTGTTTACTCTCACACTCACTCTTCCTCACCCCAGCGTCACCGTGCAATGGGCAGCATCATCCCCACTGGGCGGCAGCAACTCCGCCAACCCTTCCGCTGGACCAAATTCTTCGCGGAGTTGTCTTCCAGGTTCCAGACCCGCCCCCTCCCGCGGGTGGCCAGGAGAGAGCTTCGCCCGGCCGGGGCAGCTCCCAAGGGCCAGCTTGGGTTTGCACAGACCAGACAGAAGCCGCCGACCCTGGGGCCAAGGTACCCCACCTCGGTGGGTTCCCTCAAAATTCGAAGATGCGCTTCCGAAGCCCGGGCGCCTGGAGCGCCCAGAGCTGAGAAACAAGCCTCAACAGTCCAGCGACCGCCAAAGGGAAGAAGGGAAGAGGGGAGGGGAGGGTCAGGCAGCCGCGGGGCCGACAGCCCGGTTACCTGAGGCGACGGGCGGGGCCCGCATCGCTGGGGCGGGTGCCGCCGCCGGCCGCACTCGGCTTTCCGCCTCACGCGACCCGCGCCATTGGGCCTGCGCTTTCACCGTCCCGGCCGTCTGTCCTCAGGCGGTCAGTCAGTACACCGGTCGGTGACTCTCCCAGGGCGCCTGGGGACGACGAAGGCCGGTCGGGCCGGCCGGCGGGGCTCTGCTCGGGCAACTTCCGACTGCCAGGGGCGGCGGCGTCAAATAACTCCCCAGCCGAATGGGACACTGCGCTTGCGCCGTGCGCCTGATCAGCGATTTCTGAGGGGACGAGCCGGTGGCGTCAAATAATTCCCGAGACATGGAGCCGGAAGCTGCGCGTGCGCAGCCATCCCAGAGGGCCGCGCGAGGCGTGTTCACTCCTCCCTTTCCGGCTCGAGTGGAGAGGGAGAAGTGAAGTGACGGATGCAGGTACCTCCTCTCGGTGCAGCCGAGGAGGCACTCCACCTGTGTCCCAATGACTCATACGACAATCTAGATAACAGGCTTGATCCTGTTATCAGTGCGGAAGAGTAAGGGGCTTCTCTGAACGATTCCGGCTTCCACCCACGCTGTAGAAATTTCTCACATCCCACCATTTCGGCACTCTTTCTTTGAAATGATGCCTTTTGCCCGGCGCCTTAATAAACGGACACAGCATTAATTATGAGCAGTGCTCTAGCCAGTCCTGGTGTGAGCTGAAAAGATGAATCAGACATCAGTTCAGAGCCTCTCATTCAGTAACCGAGTCTGATATGGAAGATAAGGCTTTTAATAGCAAGAGATGCTAGTTTGAGCACCTGCGATGCACCAGACGTTTTGCAGACTACCTACCACTTTGAATAATCTGGTTTCTCGACTACAACGAAGAAAATAATACCAGTAGAGAGGTACAACCCAAGTATCTTGAATGTGTAAAGGGGTAAACTTGGGCAAAGAGAAAAGATGAGGGAGGAATGATGAAATTCACGAAAGGGCTGGCCTTGAGACTGACCTTGGATATTCAGAGGGGGAGGGATCAGGATGTTGAGTAGTGCTGAAGGCAAGCTTGTCTGAAAAGAGCAGAGAGAGCAAAGAAAATGCAACTCCTCACCCTCAGAAGGACAGACAAAGAAACTGGTATTCTCCCAGAAAGGATAAAATAGGCGAGCAATTCCTCAGGCCCAGGAAAGTAGCTACAGAAATGAAGAGGAAAAGGGGGTAAGAATGTGCCAGGACACATTGTGGATCAAACAATTAAATACAATGTGACAAATACTTTAGGAAGCTCACTTAGTATCTATTCCAACCCCACCTCCTTTACCATTCTACATTACAGAAGTTAAAAAGCATCACCAAGCTCCCTGCAAGTGTGGCAGTGAGACAAGTCCTGGCCAATAAGATATAGAAAACCAAGGAAAACCTAGAATAAAACGGGAGTCTTCAAAAATCTGTGTCCTTCTCCTTCCACCTACTTCACTGTTGGAACCAAGATGCAACAGGCATTTTGAGACTGTAAGTGGCCTGTACTAAGAAAAGTAGAACAGGGGCTGGGATTGTAGCTCAGCGGTAGAGCGCTTGCCTCGCATGCGTGAGGCCCTGGGTTCGATCCTCAGCACCACATACAAAGCAATGAAATAAAGACATTGTGTCCATCTACAGCTAAAAAAATATTTAAAAAAAAAAAAGAAAGAAAAGTAGAACAGAAAGTCAAAAGGGCATACTCAAGCACCAGTGCAACTACATTCCTAACAATGAATAATGAACACCTGTAATAGTGTGACACATTAGAAGAGGAACAGATGATGGGAATTGGAAGAGTGACAAGCATAGAGGACTGAGAAGCTTTAAATGTTTAAAAGCCTTTGAGATTATGAAAATGCCTCTATCTCCCACTTTCTGGCTTTAATTCATTCCTGAAAGTCTACCTTACAGGCAGCTTTTAAGTGAAATAGTGTACATTTCTACTGATTTAAATGGGAAAAGTTGTGTGCTCAATTCCAACCTAAATACCTAGAGCTTTTGTTTTATTATCATTTTTATTTCACAAGTAATACTGTAAAAAAGAATAGAAACTGTAGCCGGGCACGGTGGCAGAAGCCTGTAATCCCAGCACTTAGGGAGGCTGAGACAGGAGAATCGTGAGTTCAAAGCCAGCCTCAGCAATGGCGAGGCGCTAAGCAACTCAGTTGAGACCCTGTCTCTACATAAAACACAAAATAGGGCTGGGGATGTGGCTCAGTGGTCGAGTGCCCCTGGGTTCATTCTCCAGTACCAAAAAAAAAAAAAAAAAAGAATAGAAACTTTAAAAATCCCACACGTTATTATCCTGCTTACAAATCATCTGTTTTTCCCATGGTCATTTTTATATGCATTCATAATTATGCTTGCCATAGATATAATTTTGAATTGATTTTTTTCTACTTAAAATGATAGCACTTCATTTTTATGATCTTTGTTAAAATTTTTCTTTTTAATTTACACAATAATTATATGTGTGTGTGTGTGTGTATATATATATTGAGTACAGTATGACATTTCAATCCACGTATACAATTAGTAATGATCAGAGCTGGGTAACTGGTGTATCTATCACTTCAAACATATAGACAATTACATTCAAAATCCTCTCCTAGGTATTGTGAAATATTCACTTATTTTCAACAATAGTTATCCCACTGTGCTACAGAACACTAGATGTTATTTCTCTTATGCAACCACCTCTGTATCTTTCTTCATCCCTCTCACCCCTCACCTTTCTGTACATCGAGATCAACTTTTAAACTGTCACAAGAGAACGTACAGTATGTTTTTCTGTGCCTGGCTTATTTCACTTAACATAATGACCTTCAGTTCCATCCACATTGCTATAAATTTCAGAATTTTATTCTTTTCCTCTGGTACTGGGGATTGAACACATGGGCACTTTACCATCCAGCCCTTTTTATTTTTTATTTTGAGACAAGATCTCACGAAGTTGCTGCAGCTAGTCTCAAACTTGCAATCCTCCTGTCTCAGTCCCCTGAATTACTGGGATTACAGGTGGCACCATCACACCTAGCAATATCATTTTTTATATCATTGGGTATATATACCACTTTTTATCCATTCATCCATCTATGGACACCTAGGCTGATTCCTGGCCATGGTGAACAGTGCTGCAATAAACACGTGAGTGTAGATGTCTCTACAACATAACTGATTTCTGGATCACATAGTAGTTCTATTTCTGGTTTTTTGAGGAACTGTGATACTGTTCTCCGTAATGACTCTACTAATCTACATTCCCACTAATAGGTGATGAAAGTTCGTCTTTTTCAAATCTCATCAGCACTTGTTATCTTTAGTCTTTTTGATAGTACCTGTTCTAATTGGGGGGAGAAAATATCTCATTGTAGTTTCAATTTGCATTTCCTTGATGATAAGTGATGTGGAGTATTTTTTCATGCACCTGTTGGGACATTGGTTTAACATATTTCAGGAAATGTCTATAAGGTAATTCACCCATTTTTAAGTCAGATTATTTGTCTTTTTTGTTTGTTTTTGTTTTTGTGGGTGTTGTAGTTTTACTGTTAGAACTGGGTTCCTTATATATTCTGGAAATTAATCCCTTGTTGGATGAACAGTTTGCAAATATTTTCTTTCATTGCATAGTTTGTCTCTTCACTCTGTTGATTGTTCCCTTTGCTGTAGTTTTTTAGTTTGTTATAATCCCATTTATCAAATTTCGCTTTTGTAGCCTGTGTTTTTGCAGTATTATCCAAAAAATATTTGCCAAGACTGATGTCCCGAGACATTTCCTCTATATTTTGTTCTAGTAGTTTCATAGTTTTGGGCATTTCATTTAAGTCTTTGATCCATTTTGAGTTTATATTTTTATGTGATGAGAAATAGTGATCTAGTTTCTTTCTTTCACCTGTGGATATCCCATTGCCCCTCACCATTTATTGAAGAAACTTTCACCAATGTATGTTCTTGCTGCCTTTATCAAAAAATCAGTTGATTGTAAATATGTGAATTTATTTCTGGTTTCTCTATGCTGTTCTGTTGGTCCTTGTATTTATTTTATCCAGTGTTGTGATGTTTTGGTTACAATTGATAGTAGGGATGTTTTAAGTTAGGTCATGTACTACCTCCAGCTTTGTTCTTTTGCTCAGGAGTACCTGAATATTTTTAACCAAAAAAAAGGTCAATGCAACAATATAAACAAAATTATATAAGCAGTAAATAATTCTGCTTGAATTCTGGCTTTTACATAAAATGTAAGGTATAAAGACTTATAGCACTGACCAGAAAGACAGATTTAACACAGGTGGGGGCCGATGGAAAAGAGAAGCAAGTGAGTCATTCTTTAAAGGTTATTTTTCCCTGCATTCTTTATTAATTGTTTAAAACTTCTGAGGGATTTGCTTAAACTAATAAAAAGATAACACGCACATGCACACACATGCCTTGAGGGAAAATTAAAGAATAAACCTCCAAACACTTTGAAACATAAGAAAAGTATACACATGCAATCAACTACAAGATACATGAGATGCTGTACAGAGTAAAACACTTTGTATTCTCTAAATATAGTGCACACTTCAGATTTGTTCCAAAGCATGATCACTGACTAGAGATGTAGAACAAATTGGGGAGTGTCTTTGCCTGAAACTGTAATGTCAAAATGTTACTTTGTATAGTGTGTTTGAAAGGCATTGCTTTGGAAAAAGGAGAAGCAGTGGTGTAAACTTTTGTGACAGATGTTCTCCAAAAATGGCCACAGTAGGGGCTGAGGCTGTGGCTCAGCGGTTGAGCGCTTGCCTCGCATACGTGAGGCACTGGGTTCGATCCTCAGCACCACATAAAATAAATAAAGATATTGTGTTCATCTACAACAAAACAAAATATTTTTTTTAAAAAATGGCCACAGCAATCTGTATGACCCATTCCACAATCCTTACTGCAGTGTCACTGATACTCCTCCCACTGAGAGATGGGATTGTTGCTCCTTCCCTTTGAGTCTGGTTGACTGATTAGACAGAATTGATGCTATGTGATTTCTGGGGCTAAGTCATTAAGAGGAGATAGCTTCCACCTGACTTGTTCTCCCTCATGATGCTGACCCAGCCACCATGTTGGAAGGAAGCCCAGAACGTGCAGATAGCCCATGCGGAGGTGTTCCAGCAGACAGCCCCAGCTAAATCTCAACTGGCAGCATCCATGGCCAGAGGTCTACATGAGGAAGGCTTCAGATGATCCCAGTCCTCAGACATAAAGTCCCTCCCCACCACCACCACCAAAAGCAACAGAAATAAGCTGGCGCTGTTGAACACATTCCATAGAGCAAATTAGTGAATGAAATAAGTATTGTAATTGTTTTAACTACTAAGTTTTGGGGTAGATCCTACAATAGTGGTAAATGGAACATGTCAAGAGCCATAACTGAGGAAAAGTTAACTGAACAGCTATATGAGAAGAATGTAGTCAATTTGTTTTTCTTTTTCCTTTTTCTGTAACTGTAGAGATCTACTCTGTCTTAGTGCTATAGTTTGGATACAGTTTAAGTGTGTCCCCCCACAGGTTCATATGTTGGAGGGTTGATCCTTAGGATGGTGGTGTTGGGAGATGGTATGGACCTCTGGGGGATTGTGTATGGTACTGGGGATTGAACCCAGGAGCACTTTACCTTTGAGCTATGTCCCCAGCCCTTTTTATTTTGAGACAAGGTCTTGCTAAGTTACCCAGGCTGGCCTCCAACTTGGGATCCTCCTGCCTCAGTCTCCCAAGTTGCTGGGATGGTGTGGACCTTAAAGAGGTGTGGCCTAATGAGAGGTCCTTGAATCAACAGTGGGCATGCCCTTGGAGAGAACTGAGGTATTTCACATGGGACCTGGGTTAGTTCTCTCGGAAGGCTTGTTATAGGCCCCACCCAGCCTAAGCAATGACAAAATGCCATAGACTAGGTCATTTGTTTCTCAGTCTTGGAGGTTAGAAGTCCGAACTCAAGGTGCCAGATGACTTGACTCCTGGTGAAGTCCTCTTCCTGGCTTGCCTTCTTGCTGTGTCCTGTCATGGTTCAGAGAAGATGCTCTGTTGTCTCTTCTTAATAAGGGCACCAAATCCATCATCAGAGCTCCAACCTTGTGCCTCTGTCTAAACCCTCATCGCTGGGTATGAGACTTCATCATATGAATTTGGGTGGGGGAGACATACATACTATGTTGATGATATCCTTAGAAGATTTTTTAAAAATTTTTTATTAGTTGTTGATGAATCTTTATTTTATTTATTAGTATGCGGTGCTGAGAATTGAACCCAGTGCCTCACACATGCTAGGCAAGTGCTGTACCACTGAGCCACAACCCCAGCCCCTTGGAAGATTTTTGATATATCATTCCACAATAACAACATGTACTTCCCACATAGATGTACTGTCACACCTCCAAATTGATGCAGTGACATTATTCTTTGTTTTCAGACTAGGAGAAGAAGAGACAAATGGAGATTGCTCTTCTCACTGCTCACAGGCCCCTGGTGGTGCTCCCTGCTGGCAGCAGTGAATGGAAAGCAGGGGCAAAATCAGCATCTAACGCCATCACAAACCAGAACCAGGCATGGTGGCAAATGCCTGTAATTTTAGTGATTCTGGAGCCTGAGGAAGGAGGATGGAAATCTGAGGCCAACCTCAGAAATTTAGCAAAACCCTGTCTCAAGATAAAAATAAGCAGCTGGAATCATAGCTCAGAAGTAGAGCGCTTGCCTAGCATGTATGAGGCACTGGGTTCGATTCTCAGCACCACATATAAATAAAATAAAATAAAGGCCCACTAACAACTAAAAAAAAAAGGCCTGGGAATGTAGCTCAGTGATAAAGCACCCATGGGTTCAATCCCCAGTACCAAAAATAATCAATCTGGCCTGAATAGTTCACATGTGGTTGGAAAATGTTTTGCTTTATGTTTATAAAACAAAAGCCCAAATGGTAAATTTAGCATGACTAGAAAATAAGTTATTCACATTTTCCTGCATACTCTGAGTAAGACTTATATTTGTAGTTCTCATCAGGGAGGCATAGTAACAATCTTTGAGAAAAAGTTACCCACCAGATGACAAAGCATCATGACTAATGATATATCCACCATTAAATAAAGGTTAGGGAACTATAAAAGCAAGATTATCTAGACAGCTGCAATAATAAGTTCCAAACAATGTAAGTTTCTGTGATGATAAGTATGAAATTAATTGGGAATGGCATACTTCATAATTAAAAAAAAAACTTGAAGGGTTGGTGTCTGGACTTGACAGGAAGAGACAGGAGCCACACCAAAAAAAAAAAAAAAAAAAAAATTTGCCCTACCCCATGCAGACTGGTTAGTGTCCTCCCCTTCCACCTAAGGCCTTCTTAAACTCCCTGAGCCCACCTCTTCCACTCTTAAGGGCACCATTTTCCAGGTAGTCTAATTGCCAAGTTGGGCTCTCAGTGGGTGCTCACTCAGGCCCCAGAACACACCCTTCCAAATAAAAAAGGGCTAATTCACACACACCTTCTGCTTGGGGGCAGTATGCCTGCTGGGGTTGGTTGGTTTATTTATGGTACTAGGATCAAACCCAAGGGCTCACACATGCTATGCAAGTCTTCTACCACTGGGCTACATCTCTGGCCCTTTTTATTTTTTATTTTGAGACAGATTCCTGCTATGTTGCCCAGGCTGGCCTCAAACGTGAGATTTCCTGAGTCTCTGGGATTACAGACTTGAGCTACTATATATATATATACATATACCAGGAAATGTAAAACTGGTATTAGGTGTGAGACATGTCCCTTCATTTCCCTGTCTGGATTTTCTTATTTGTAAAATGGAAAATAATGAAATCTACTCCACTGTGGTATGAAGATTAAATGAGGTAATTGTATATGTGGGCTTAATACAGTGCATGGCATTTAATAAAAGTTTAACCAGTGATAGTGATGATTAACACCAGCCCCACAGGGATATATGCTCATTAGATAAAAATAGCTGAGATTTATTGAGCATGAGGCAGGTACCTTGTCATGCATTTAACATTCATCATCTGATTTAATCCTTGTTATCTGGAGTAAGTGCTATTCTGTGGTCAAATTATAGAGTCAGAAATTGAGGTTCGGGGAGACAAACACATTCTCCAGGCCTCATGGTGATTCAGTGACCATACCATGTTCTTAGGATTCACTAGGTGTTTTCCCAGTGCAGGCTGAGTAGAGCATTCTGGTGACATGGCATTTGTAGCCCTGGAGGCCAAGAGACCTGCATAAACTACTCCTGTTCCATGTTGTCTAGGCTGCCACTGGCCTCATTCCTCATCCCTGAGCACTGATAGGCACCTTCCAGCTGTCAGGCACTATGCTGGCATGTCTTTTGACTGTAATGAGTGCTCCTTCTGGTATTGGGCATAGTGGTGGTGAACATTAAGATTTCTCATTAAAAAAAAGTCAGGAATCTTGGTCATATGGTCATGCATTATAAAAATTCAGAGAAGACTAAACCTGAGCTTTGTGGCAAGTCTGAGTGCTTCCCACAGCCAGGCCTTGTGGAGCACGATGTAATTTTCCACCTGTAAGACTTCCAGAAACAGTTCTCTCACCTGAAACTCAATGCTCAATGCTCTGAACCTCAGCTCAATGCTCTGAACCCCTGGGTGCAGCTGTTAAGACTCAGTTTCTCTACATCCTCCTGTTTCTGTTCCTGTTTCCAATTATAGGTTCATGACATATGCAAAGCTCTCCCAAAAGGAATATTGGTTATTGCTGCTATTGGTTTGGGGTTTTATTTTTTGTTTTTGGTACTAGGGATTGAACCCAGAGGTGCCTTACAACTGAGCTACATCCCCAGCCCCCACCCCTCATTTTTTCTTTTTTTTTTTTTTTTTTTGAGACAGGGTCTCACTAAGTTGCTTTAGGCCCTGCTAAATTGCTGAGGCTGGCCTCAAAATTAAGATTCTCCTGCCTTGGCCTCCTGAGTTGCTGGGATTACAGTCATGTGCCACCATGCTTGGCTACTGCTATTGGTTTTGAACCAAGGTCATGTGTTAAGCCTATCAATGGCTGCCCTTGGGTGATTGTGCTTCACTAATTCACTGAACTGTGGTTGTGGACAAGGGGGAAGCAGAGCTGAGAGTGGGAAGCCTGGCCTTGAGTACAGTGCTGACTTGTTAATCCTGGTCTCATCTGGCTGTCAACCTTACCACAACCTGACAGATGGTCATAATCAAGAGGAGCACTGCAGTGGCCTACCTCTCTCAAATCACACCTCCCAGTGAGGCCTTCCTGTCTCCTCAGTGCAAAAGGCCACTCCCCCAACTTAACCAAAAACTTCCTGTCTTGTATTTCCTTATGATTTTTTCCCCTTGCTACTTCTTTAGTATAATACATATTTTTGTACTTTATGATACGTCCCTCTCCTCCAAAATTAAGTACTATGAAAACAGAGATTTGCTCTTTTGCTTGTGTTGTGTATCAGTTCCTGAAATTTTACCTGCCCATAACTGACACTTGATATGAATGACTGAAAGGACAGAGTTCAGTTCTGGGTGGAGGTGTTGTCAAGGAAGGCTTCCTGAAGGAAGTGACAGCTGAGTCAGCTTTCTGGAGTGGGAAATGACTCTCAGGTGCACAGCAGGAGAGCATTGTGAAGACCTTAAGTAGCAGAGTGCTTGCGGCCAGGGTGCTTGTGCAGAGGGCTGTGTGAGGTGAGTGCACAGGCAGACTACAGGCAGGGGGAGACCTCACCTGTGCTCTAGGATGTCACTAGTATGCAAGAAAAGAGGGCAATCTGCGAACCCTCCACAGATCAGTCAGTCTCCTTACTAACAAGGACATTTTGGCGATTGTGGGCCAAGCCACCTAAATGGTCATGTTCCAGACCCCATTGCCCTACTCCTCCTCTCCACCAACCAGAGCCATCTCACCTCCTCTTTCCTTCCCAGTGCTCCATCACTGTCCCATCCTGTGGGGCATAGTCTAAGCAGGGCACCAGAGACCCCAGGCTGCAGGATTGGGTGTGAGTCAAAAAACTATGAGAAGAGAGGCAGAAAGAAATAAAGGGGGTAGGGATAAACACTGCTGTCCATAGCTGATGGGGGCTACTTAGCCATGAGGGGATCATCAGTCTGTTTAGGAAAAGGGGCTACCAGCATCAAGATACCAACAGTAAAACATCACTAAAGCTAGTCAGTGGACTCAGAAATGGGGAAACTTTGGCCACACTGGGGGAAATGTGTTCATTTCTCACTAAAGTACAAGGACTATAGCAGCTTGAAACTGGCCAGTAAGGGATGGGGGCAGGGTGGGAGGATCTTTCTGATAGCAAAAGGGAGATGTCAAATGGTCCTTGGGTAAGAATTATGGTGGAGGGCAACACAGACACATGGACCTCTTACCAGCACTGGCAGAGCCAGGTGCAGTGGCACAAGCCTATAGTCCAGCAACTTGGGAGGCTGAGGTAGGAGGATCACAAATTTGAGGCCAGCATCAGCAACTTAGTGGGATGTATCTCAAGAAACAAAAACAAAATAAAACCTCAGGTGTAGTCAGTGGTAAAGTGCTTCTAGTTTTAATCCCCAATGCCAAAAAAGAAAAAAAAATGATTGGCAGAGTGCTCTTCAGTCCTAAGAATGCCCCCACTGGCTTTGAGTTGTCTGAGGGCTTGGTGTCCCCTCAGCCCATCACAGTGAGTTAAGTTTCAATCGAAGAAATAGATCATGCTGGGCGCAGTAGCGCACACCTGTAATCCCCGTGGCTCAGGAGGCTGAGACGGGAGGATCACTCAATCTCAGCAAAAGCGAGACCCTAAACAACTCAGTGAGACCCTGTCTCTAAATAAAATACAAAATAGGGCTAGGGATGTGGATCAGTGGCCGAATGCCCGAGTTCAATCCCCGGTAACCCCATCCGCCCCCACCAAAAAGAAATAGACCAATGGACACTCCCCTTTCTGTCACGGCATTTGGGAGAGTTCCTTTGTATGGACTTCACCTGAAAAGTGAAGACAGAGATCATGTGCCCACAGGTGGTAACACACATACATGCTGAGCATATTGTTGCTACTGCATATAATCCCCAAAGATCAAACAGACCTGGTGGTGAATAGAAATCCCAACACTTGGCATTTGTTTACTATGTTCCCAAAGTTCTCCCAGAAAGTCTCCTTGGACACTCTATTCCCACCTCTGCTCAAAACCATCTCCCTAAATTCACTCCAGATCCTGGCATACTTTCATCACCTAGAGCTCAGAGACTACTGCCTTCCTCAGCATCTCTGGTCCTGCTTTTTCTCTATGTCCAACCCATAATCATCTTCCCTCCCAAAGGCCTGGCCCAGATGGGTGCAGTGGCACACACCTGTAATCCCAGTAATTCAGGAGGCTGAGACAGGGTGACTACAAATTTGAGGCCAGCCTCAGCAATTTAGCAAGGCCCTCTGCAACTTAGTGAGACTCTGACTCAAAATTAAAAATAAAGGGGGCTGAGGGGGCTGGAGTTATGCAGTGGTAGCGTGCTCGCCTAGCACGGTTCGATCCTCAGTACCACATAAAAATAAAATAAAGATATTCTGTCTACCTACAACTAAAAAATAAATATTAGGGCTGGGGATATAGCTCAGTGGTAAAAGCACCCTTAGGCTTAATTCTTACTACCAAAGAAAATCCTGCCTCAGCCTTCTGAGTTGCTGGGATTACAGTGTATGCCACTGCCCGCAGCCAATTCAATTGTAACTTCTCTCCTATGTGTGAGCCCCTGGAAGCACACAGGATTGTCAATCTCTAGACCAAATCCTACATCCTATCTCCTAGTCCCTATGGCAAACCTTAGGAGTGTGCCAAGGGGTAATTCTCAATAAGTGAACCCAGAAGATCTGCTCCTGTGACCCACCTTGTCTAAACAGCCTGGCTGGCGCACAGAGGTATTAGCAAACAAATAAATGAAAACCAAAGAAGCAGCAGCATGGCGTATTTCAAAGTTTATTGAGGTAAAAGGACAAGGACACAGCATAGAAAACATCACTAGCATTTCTTAGATCTGAACAGTTACACCAGGAGTAGGCAAGAAGACAGAAGCTGGCCACACAAGATGGAGACCAGTCTTCTCATCTAGGGACCCATGGCATTGCTGACCGGGGCAGAGCCAGCTGAAGGGTCTCCTTCTCTGAACCCCAAGTCCCCAGAATCCAGGGCTTTCCTTGCCTTGCTCATACAGAGTAAAAGGTTCCATGTTGTGCTGAGGCAGCAGGGGCAAGGCCTGGCAAATACCACATGGTGATATCACGCTCCACTTTCTGCTATGCCAGTGCCCAGGATCAACACCACAAACCAAGAGAAAGTCAGTCGAGGCCAGTGGCTTGGAATTTCCATCTCAATCTCAGAAACACAGGCTGACTTGGCTTCTTGGCAGTTAACTCACCATAACGAGAGGTGGCACCCCATATCATCATCCTGGGTCAGTGCAGCCATCCCTTAGGGCTTCTTTCCACAATCTCCAGACCCGAGGAAGCATCCCTAGAGTGATGAGAAAGCCACAGAAGGGGAGGTTAACAAATGCTTGTGTGTGTGTGTGTGTGTGTGTGTGTGGTGATAGAGATGGAACCCAGGATCTCACACATAGTAGGCAAATGCTCTACACTGAGCAACATCCTTAGCCCTACCACAAGTGTTTGGTTTCCAGTGTTACTCTATTTTTCTTCATGCTGACATCAATGAGAATGGATCCAATTCATAAGGTATGAGCTGCCAGGTTTTTTTCACGCTAAATGAAAAAGGAACCTCAATACTCCTAGAGAACAATCAAAATGAAAACTGTCTTAAAAGTCTACCCCTCCCTGCTGTCATTACTGGCCTGTACATCTTTTTCCTCAGCGGGACAGGAGCTTTCACTCACCTCCACCTCTGCAGCTCTCACTCCCTGAAGTATGTTCCTGCTGCCCAGCACACTACCTGCCTAGGCCTACCATTTACAAAAGACTGCTTCCCTTTGAAAATGTGTGGCCATAACCACATATCACTTAATATTACACTTATTCATTATACATCATTTCATCATGGCTCCTTTGAACACCTGAGGTATCTAAACCTTGATGCAGATGTAGTTTGGTCTCTGATAACAGGAGGCCACAAGCCATAATGTCTCCCATCACTGACTCATACAGCAGCCTTCCAGCATCCCTGAGACCAGAATATATTGGCAGGAAAGAAGCGGGAGTGTGTGAAAGCACCAGCATTTGAGAGGGACTGGCTGGACCCTCCAAACACGGGAAATGGCTTTCAGCAATTCCTCTCCCTGCATTATGGATGATCAGAGCACAGGCAGCTCGTGATCACTTTTAACTGCAGGTCCACACACAGGCAGAGACAGGTCCAGGAAGAGAAGCAAATGCCAGTAGCCTGTAGCATACTGCAGGGAAAGTTAATAAAAATAGCCCAGCCAGCCATGCACAGGACCCCAATTATGACCCTTCTTTTCTACAGAAGCCCCATACAAATTCCTTGCCCAGGGGAATCAAAGAGAAGTCACTTTGGGCAGAAACAATGGAAAAATGTTATGGTTGTAATGGCAGGAATCATGGGGTTCCAAGTACAACAAAAGTCAATTCTGTCACCACTTTATTTTTTCAAATAAAAACATTAGGTTCTGTAGGATGCAGGGGTGCATGCCTGTAATCCCAGCAACTTGGAAGGCTGAGGCAAGGAGGATCCCAAGTTTAAGGCCAGCCTTGGCAACTTAGTAAAACTCTATCTCAATTCTCATGCCACCCATTTTTCATTACAGCATGCTGTTGCTGGTGCCCATGAAGAGAGGGCACCTCTCCCAGACACCTCTCACGCCGTATGTGGACTCTGGAGGGTTCCCCCTGCAGCAGCCAGTGACCTAGAGTTGGGTGGGAGGCAGATCTTGGGACCCACGGTGCCACCTTCATCTCACCTCTCAGCTCCCCTACACCATCCAGAGCCCCTGGGAACAGGGCTGTATTCGATACAAGGGACCACTGCACCAGAAAATGGACCAGAAATATTACCTCAAGATCCCCGTGGTGTAGAATGTTCCTGAAATGACAGCATTGGTGCCTCTGTACACAGTGGACTCACCTGCAAGAGACAAGGAGCACTGATGGGCTAGTTTGTCACTGCTCACATCAGGTAAGCACCAGGAAAGGTAAGCATTCTAAAAATGTTGGCAAGCACACTATTTCTTCATGAAAAAGAGTTAACTCTAAAGAAGGAGACAGTGGATGGTCAATGGCAGGGCAGCCAATACTGACTATGTAACCAGCAACAGGCTAAAGTGAACGCCAAAGCAGGTTGGTGGGAGTGTGCCATGCTGACTGGCAGGGACTCTGCTGGCCACTAAAAGGAACTTAATGCACATAGACTGGCTCCCAAAAGAAGGGGCAGGAAATGAAAGCCCCAATAACAACAGTAACACACACACAGCGGCTGCCAATGCTCTGGAGGTCCAAGGCATATACAAAACTGAGGAGTGTAGGAAAGCTGCCAGAACCAGAAGGCAAGGGTACAGACCTTCCAAACAAAGGACAGTTCTTTCTACATTTCCTCTGCCTGCACTACCAAAGACCATGACATGAGCATACCATGATCACTTACAAAAGCAGGGGCAGAAAAGGACAGAGGGCTAGCTATAAAAAGAGACTAAGGCAGAAGCCTGGAGCAGCCAGCCCAGCTGAGCACAAGAATCCAGCAATTGTTTCTAATACTACAAAAATTCCTTCATCATGACCCAGACAGGTGAAGCAAAGGGAAGGTTACCTCTAAAGAAAACTGATGGAGTCCTTAGGCTGTGAAAGACAAGGACTTGTGATCTTTTTTTTTTTTTTTTTAAATATTTATTTTTTAGTTGTAGGTGGACACAATAGCTTTATTTTATTTTTATGTGGTGCTGAGGATCGAACCCAGTGCCTCCCACGTGCTAGGCGAGCACGCTACCACTGCGCTATAACCCCAGCCCCAGGACTTGTGATCTTAAAAAAACTGTCTCACTGTATTTCTGCTTTCTGGGGAACTAAACTGAAGATAAGAGAAGGTCCCAAAAATAGGAGGAAGTGAAGTAATTGAGACCTGCGTACAGATGAACACAATGCCAAAACCCTTCCTGCTGTTTATGTAAATGTTCTGCTGCCAATACACCAAAGTAAGGAAAGGATCCCTGAAGATTCTGAACGCAAGTGGGCAGAGCAACAACCGGATGCATACCAAAAGCCCCGGAGAGGATAAAACTGGGGACCAGCAAGAATCCATCTTCACCTCACTTCCATCTATTTCCCAGACTATATAACATTTGTGGAACCAAAGCCCCAGACCTCCAGGGGACAGATCTCATCTTTGGAGTACCCTCATCCAGCTGCTTTCTGGCAGGATGGAGACACATCTCATGGGCCCCTCTGCACCAAGCTACCACATCTGCAATAAACAAGAAGTACCAGATGAGTCACCTAAATGTCACCTGGTCACACTCATCCTTATAAGCACATGGAGAGCTTCTAGTATAGTAACTAGCTGCTTAACAAATGTGGGATGTTGTACTAATCCATGAACTACATTATTTCCTCATGGACAAGGAAAGAAATTGACAATTCCACAGGGGAGAAATAAGCATCTTCCACAGAGAACTTTTCAGATAACACTGTAGAGGTTCTAGAAAGTTCCCTCATCACCTGGGACCCACCTTCTGCCAAAGAGACTCAAATGGATAAATACTTGCTATCTTAAGTGTCAAGCTCAAAGAACCCTAAACACTATGCAGTTATCAATTCCAATATAGACTTTTATCTGCCCCATCAAGAGAGTCCACAGGAAAAGCTGGATATGGTGGCACATGCCTGTAATTCATGATGACCTGGGAGGCTTAGGCAGGAAGATGTCAAGTTTAAGGCAAGTCTAGACAACTTAGCAAGACCCTGTCTCAAAATAAAAAATGAGCCGGGCGCGGTGGCTCACGCCTGTAATCCCAGCACTTAGGGAGGCTGAGACAGGAGAATCGCGAGTTCAAAGCCAGCCTCAGCAACGGCGAGGCCCTAAGCAACTCAGTGAGACCCTGTCTCTACATAAAACACAAAATAGGGCTGAGGATGTGACTCAGTGGTCGAGTGCCCCTGAGTTCAATCTCCAGTACCCCCCCAAAAAAATAAGTAAATAAAAATAAAAAATGAAAAGGACTGGGGACATAGCTAGGCCCTAGGTTCAATCCACAGTACTGAAAAAAAGTCCATGGGAAGACCAACTTTTGGTCAAAACGCCTAAATTATTCACGCATCCACACAATTACTGTGCATCTATCTGCATATAGCCAGACACAAAGGCTCAAAAGCAAAACAAAAGCAGTCAAGGGGCTGGGGTTATGGCACAGTGGTAGTGTGCTCGCCTAGCATACGGGAGGCACTGGGTTCGATCCTCAGCACCACATAAAATAAAATATTCTGTCCACCTACAACTAAAAAATAAATATTTAACAAAAAAACAAAAGCAGTCAAACTCTCTGCCAGCTCTGAGCTTTGGCAGCTTCCCTACTGCTGAAGGAACTTAGCCAGGATCTGACTTTAGGTCTCTCTGGTCCCCAAACTCAGCCATGTACCCGACCCCGGATACCTACATGGGGCTTTGCCCCACGGTTCTCAGAACACTGCAGAGCTCCACCACCTTCCCTTCTGGTGTCCACAGAAGGCAATCCAGGAGGCACCCCCCATTTCTAGGTGCTCATCAGTAGCAGTACTTACCCGGGGACATCCTCCCTCTAGGCACTGGGCGCCCACCAGGGAGTGCGGAGAGAAGGGGGCACTGGGTGCCAGCAAAAATGTCCAAGGAAGAGCTTTCATCTGTCTGCAGGAGAGGTGCCCAGTAGCGAGGCCTAGGCAGAAAAAAGCATGGGAAAAGGCTCTCAGTGCGAAGCAGGGACACGAGTCCAGACGCTGCCCCTCTGGGACCCTAAGAATGTCCTTAACTTAAACCTCAACCAACCAGTCTGCAAAATGGGTTTTAGCTCCTGCCTTCAAAGGTTGTCGAGGGGAGTCAATGTTCCTACGAAGTGGCACAACGACTGACCCTATGTAGACGACGGACTAGGGGCTTCGAGCTTTTCAATGTCATGAGCCGGAAGTCGAGGACTAAGTGTGGCTCTGCGCCCTCCGCCCGGCTCCAGGCCCACCGGCGCGACGCTGGCCGGGCGCAGACCGACACGGAGCCGACGCCGGGGGCGCCTCTGACCTCCGCTCAGAGTTGGTCAGCTTGGGGCGGCCGAGGCCGCTGCCCACCGAGGGTCTCTTCCCGGGAGGCTCAAGCCCCGCCCCTCGGGGCCTCGGGGATCCCTGGAGGCAGCCTGCGGTCCCCGCACAGATAACGCCTGGAGCGCACACCCCCAGTGATTCACTCACCTGGGGTGACTGGACCGAGTGCACTGAAGACCGCGGGGCGGTGCAGGAAAGTGCTGAGAAGCAACCACCAGCAGTTATCCGACGCTCTCTACGCCCCGCAGCGCCGGCGGAACTGCGGCTGCGCGTGCGGGAGCAGCCTAGAGCGGCGCCTCCGCCCAGCCGAGGCTGAGCTAGTGGCCCTGCAGCGCCCCTGGCGGAGCGGAGCTGAGATTCGAACCAGCCACTAAGACCCTTGTTCAACCTCCCCTGCGACCAATCATTATTTCTTCCGCACATTTTTGCACTCACCGACCACGCATCCGCGTAGCCAGAAAATATTTATGGAGTATCAGCTTCCTTATCCATCCAATTATTCATTCATGCAATTGGGTCACCTATCTTCCCATCCATTGAAATAACTATCCATATCCATGCAACCATCTATCATTCATTGATCTTTTCATCAATGCACTGATACAGACTTCCATTCATCCAGAAAATTTACTGGACAACTATTTTTTAATCAAGGACTGGACTAAGCATTGGAAATAAAACACATAAGACAGACATGATCTCTGACTTTTTGTTGGTTATATTCTAATAGGAACAATAAACAAGTTAGAAAATACAGTAATTAAAAATCATAATGAGGGCTGGGATTATGGCACAGTGGTAGCGTGCTCGCCTGGCATGCATAAGGCACTGGGTTCGATCCTCAGCACCACATAAAAATAAAATAAAGATATTCTGAAAAAAAAATCATAATGAGTGCCACAAAGGAAGTAGGTAGGATGATATAACAGTGGTGGCTTATTTAGCCTAGTGAACAGGAGGGCTTCTCTGAAGAAAAGACATATAATCTAAAGTTTAATAGAAAAGAAGGATCCAATCATGAAATGCTAAATAGCTTATACATATGAATGTGAAACCACTGAAGAGGTAAAGATCATGGAAGTAGATGAACACTGCTCCTCATAGTATATCTTTTGGTACAGTGCCTTCTATCAATGCTACAAAAGAATATGACTATGAATGTCAATCAATGACTAATATTTTTGAGCACACAGTATTTCAGAAATTTTAATTCATTTAATCATGATACCAGTTGTTACAAATATTTCAGCTCTCCAAATTCATATGTTGAAGCTCTATCCCCTAAGATGATGGTATTAGGTGGTGAGATCTTTGGAAGATCAGGTTTAGATTAGATTTAGATCAGGTCATGTGGATGGAGTCCTCATAAATAGGATTAGTGTCCTTAGAAGAGGCTCTGGAGAGCTTGTTTCCCCTCTTCTGTCATTTGAGGACACAGTGAGAAGACGGCCATCACTCTGTAAACCAGGAAGTGGGACCTGGCCAGTATGGAATCTACTGGTGCCTCGATTGCTGACTCCCAGCCTCTAGAACTTGGGGAAATAAATTGCTATTGTTTTTTTTTAATATTTATTTTTTAGTTATAGGTGGACAGAATATCTTTATTTTATTTTTATGTGGTGCTGAGGATCGAACCCAGTGCCTCCCGTGTGCTAGGCGAGCACGCTACCACTGCGCCATAACCCCAGCCCCTAAATTGCTATTGTTTATGAGCCACCCACTTTTAGTATTTTGTTATAGCAGCCCAAAATGGACTAAGACATCAATCCTACAGGGTGAACATTATTATTACTTGTTTTTGTTTTTTGTTTGTTATTATTTATTTAAACTTTGGGTTTTCATTTCCCAGAAAAGTGGAAGAAAAGAGAAGTTTGATCCCATGGGAAGAGTCTCTGGGACTCACTGCTCCTATTCTGTCTTTTCCTTTAAGTTCCTTTAGAGGTCCTCCACTGCAGGACAGACAGATGTGTCCTACTGCAGGTTTGACAGCCGTCCAAGAGAAAAACGTTCCAATTCTCCAACCCCGTCATATATCATGTCTTGCCACTACTGTTTGAAGAAGGAAATGTTCTTGAACCTGATCCAACTTCTCCAAGAACATTTGGGATGGGCACTCTGGCGTTTGGGTTTTTTTTTTTGTTTTTTTTTTTTTTTGGTACTGGAGATTGAACTCAAGGGCACTCGGCCACTGAGCCACATCCCAGCCCTATTTTGTGTTTTATGTAGAGACAGGGTCTCACTGAGTTGCTTAGCGCCTCGCCTTTGCTGAGGCTGGCTTTGAACTCATGATTCTCCTGTCTCAGCCTCCCTAAGTTCTGGGATTACAGGCTAGTGCCACTGTGCCCGGCTCACTCTGGCGTTTTTGAATAGAGTTCCCAAGTGCTGAATGCCCAGTGTACCTCCAGGTTTCGGTAAAGTAACTCCTCCCAAGTCCCGTTCTACTATGAATGCTGGGATTTTTTTTTCTTTTACCAAGTTGTCTGAAAGACCTGAGCTAAATAAACTCCATGACAGGCTTCATGTTTCCCTCAAGTCTGCTAAGAGTGGGGAGAGAGAGGGAGAGAGGGAAGGAACAAACAAAGCACACCCCCGATAATCAACCTCCTTTAACTAGGCCCCACCTCTACAAGTGTCCGACATCTCCTAGTAACCCCATCAGCTGGAGAACAAGATTTGAACAGAGGAGACCTGGGGGTCATTCCAGATCCAACCATAATGACTTGATTGGAACCCAATCCCCAATGCAGTGATATTGTAGGTGGGTCCTTGGGAGGTGATTAGGTCGTGAGAGTGGAGCCCTCATAAATGAGATTAGTGCCGTTACAAAAAAGGACCCCAGAACTCCCCTGCCCTTTGAGCCTTGTGAGACACATGTATGCCTGTCTGAAGGTGATCACTGGCTGCCTATGTCTTGGCATTTGATAGTTCAGAGAGGGGAAAGTACTTTTTGGGTTTGGAAGGTTCCCCATTCTTGGGAACCTGGTGCTTTTCCACACTTGGCTCTCTGGGGTATCCACACGTCCAGGTCTCTGGGGTGTCATGGAGTGCTGTTTTCTTGCCTGACCTTTCTGAACTTGGCCTCTTGGCAAAAACCAGGCTATGTGTATTAAAGACTATTTTTTCCCCATGACAGGATTAACAATAGTGAGGGATGGCTGAAGATCACAACGTGAGCCCTGCATGGAGGAGGAAACACTTCACTAACCAGAGGGCCTGTGATTAACAACCAAATGTAGGGAGATGGAGATGATGGTGACATAGCTCAGTGGTACAGCATTTGCCTAGCATGTGCAAGGCCCTGGGTTCAAGCCCCGTCATCATAAAATAACAAAAACAGAACCCAACTAAGTGTATAAGTACAGGGACACTGGGGATAGGGTAATTGCTCAGGATTTCTAAATGCAGATGGCTTCTTGAAGGTGGTGTGCCTCAAAGGGCTTTTGAAGAGTTCACATAGGAAGGGGCAGTAGAAAGTGTTCAGAGAAAGAGGAAGAGGGAGAATCAGAAGCTGAAACAGGCAAACAAAGGGTGGGAGGTGAATTCATTTGTTGGTGTGTGGGGAAGTTAGGAACTGGATGGGGAGGGGGGATGCATTGCTACTTTGCATTATATGACCGGTAATAGATGATTTTTGAATGTTGGTGCAAGAGAAGGAAGAGGAATGTTCATTGCAGCACAGGAGACGGGCTCACTTAATTCTGAAATGTAAGGAAAATTCCTTGTGTCCCAGTCTACTGTCACTCCCAAGTGAGAAAAAGGGACAGAGGAACCGATACAAATAAAATAAACTAATAACAAGAGCAGAAAGTTAAATGGCAGCAAAGGAGCATAGTCTAATTAAGACCAGTTTCAGGAGTGACAGCAGAGTCAGGACAGAGAGCAAAAAACTAGAGAACTATGTTCCACTTTCCCCCATAAAATGTAAAATTTAGCCGGGCATGGTGGCACATACCTGTAATTCCAGTGGCTTGAGAGGTTGAGGCAGGAGAATGGAGAGTTCAAAGCCAGCCTCAGCAAAAGTGAGGCACTAAGCAACTCAGTGAGACCCTGTCTCTAAATAAAATACAGAATGTGGCTCAGTGGTCAACTGCCCCTGAATTCAATCCCCAGTACCAAAAAAAAAGTAAAACTTAGGTAAAATGAACACATATGTAGAAAGTACTTAACAAAATTGCCCTAAGAAAAAATAGAAAACAATCCTATAACATTAAAAAAAAAAAAAAAAAGGAATCATCTGGGTGCAGTGGCATGTGCTTGTAATTCCAGCAACTCAGGAGACAGAGACAGGAGAATGTTGAGTTCAAGGCCAGCCTCAGCAATTTAGCCCTAAGCAATTTAGTGAGACCCTGTCTCAAAATAAAAAATAAAAGGGCTGGGGATGTGACTCAGTGGTTGAGATCCCCTGGATTAAAATCCTCAGCACCAAAAAAAAAAAAAAAAAAGAAATCAATAGTTAACAAACTATATATATATATTTTCACTAACACACAAACCATCTCATGGGGGCTTCCTAGGTGAGTTCTACAAACTCACTGCCAGGAAGGGCTAAACATGAGAATCAGGGGGATGGAGAACAATGCCATCTTAATCAATAGTGACATTTCTTTCCTTTTTGGTACTGGGGATTGAACTCAGGGGTACTAGACTCCTGAGCCACATCCCTGGCCCTACTTTTTTGTTTTTTATGTAGAGACAGGGTCTCACTGAGTTACTTACCACCTCGCTGTTGCTGAGGCTGGCTTTGAACTCGCTATTCTCCTGTCTCAGCCTCCCAAAGTGCTAGAATTACAGGTATGCACCACGCGCCTGGCTTATAGTAACATTTCAATGGACAACTTAGCTCAGACATGATTCCCTAATGCCTGTTTGCCTGTTTTCTTTTCTTCTTCTTCCCCTCTTCCTCCTCCTCATCCTTCTCGTCCTCCTCCTCCTTCTTTTTCTTCCAGGTATTAAACCAACGGGTGCTTAACCATTGAGCCACATCCCTTTCTATGTTTTATTTAGAGACAGGGTTGAGTTGCTTAGGGCCTCACTGAGTTGCTGAGGCTGGCTTTGAGCTTGTAATCCTTCTGTCTCAGCCTCCTGAGCTGCTAGGATTAGAGGTGTGTGCCACATGCCCCGCCCTGACACCTGTTATTAAGGTTTGGATCTTAAATGTTCCCCCAAAGCTCTCGTATTCAAGGCTTGATTCTCAGTGCAACAGTGTTCCGAGGTGGAGACTTTGGGGTGTGATTGGATCATGAGGGAACAGACTCATAGCGGAGGGATCCACCAATGGATTCATAGCCTCATGGGCTGTTGGGAGGTGGTGGAAACGTTGGGAGGTGGGGTTTATTTGGAAGAAGTGGGTCATTGGAGTGCCTACCCTTGAAGGGTAGATTTTGTCCCGGATTTTCCCCTCTTTTTTTCCCCTCTCTCTCTGCTCTCTCCTTCCTGACCACCATGAGGACTGCCTTGCTACTGGTCCAAAAAAAAAAAAAAAAATGGGACTGAGTGACATGGACTAAAACCTCTGAAACTGTGAGCCAAAATAAACCTATCCTCCTTCTAAGATGATTCTTTCAGGTCCCGTATTTTCTCACAGGAATGGATCGCTGACTAACATAACTGTCTCCCCTCCCTTTTGTGCTTTTGCGTATTTCAGTGACCCTCCTGCAAAGCTCACCATCACACAGGGAGGACCTGCTGGTGAGCTTTACCAGGCAGTAGCCAGAATCTGGATGAGCATCCCAAGCACAGGAAAAACCACAGGGCCCCTGAGAGGTGACATTGACACACCCAATACCTCCCAATACACCCTCAAGATAAATTAGAGAAGGGACTATCCTGTCCACAACCCAGCTATACTACACCAGTGGGAGAGATTGTTGAGAGACCAGAGAAGACACTCAGAGATGGGATGTAAGGCAGACAGTTCATTGAAAAATGACTATGGGGAAGATCCAGTGGTGACATGCTGGACAGAAACTTTGTCACAAAGGTCCAGCGGTAGCAGGCCAGACCCATGCTTTGTCAGAAAGTTCAGGGTAGAGGGGCTGAACAGGTGCACCTGTTCACACAATGCCTCTGGTGCTTTACCAGAAAACAGTACCTCCCTCCCCATGATGCTCTGTCCAGCCCTCTCCACCAGTCACCACAAGGAGGGGTCATTTATAGATGACTAGATTACAGAAGCAGTGACAGCATCAGCTTAATCTGCTTTATCCAATTGTATGACCGTGTTTCAAGGAACTTGGCCTGCATGCAAGAAGGCACCTTTCTGCATATATAGCACTAACTGGCCCTAAATCCTATCAGACACAAGAGAAAGCCAGTGCCTTCAGCATAATCTGCATCTGGACATTCTGGCCTGGACTTCCTCCCACTGTTCCCTTAGCTTCCCTGGATTCCCAGGAGTGGAGCTGGGCACTTCAGGGATAGTGTTTTACTCTCCTTTTCTCTGAGGATGACACAGGGACCTCAGAGGTGAGTGGTTTCTCCCAGAGCTGCTGAAGGAGTGGAAGTGACTGACTGAGGCTCAGAAAGTAACTTTGAGAAATGAGAATGTGAGCGTCAGTGGACTGAAGGGCAGTATTTCCCAGAGAGTTTCCCCATTGCTTGCAAACCCTTCTTTTTTTCTAATGGCCCTGCCCAGCTTTCGCTCTAACGGGTTTAATTATCTTCTGTTTGACTTCATGAAGCTTGGAGAGAAAAGCTTCTAATAAAGGGTCTTTATTAGAAGGTCCCACCATTTACACATTGGAAGATGTAATATGGAGTCACTCTGCTGCACCGAAGGGGGCTTGCTGGGAAAATATCTTCTTTCCTTATAGCAAAAGATTTTCCAAGTCATCAGCTCAGCGAAGCTCCTCTAGCATAGCTGCTTCTCAACCACAGATGTGACTAATGCTCCCACAAATTATGCAGTATACAACCTGCACAAACATAGGTAGTAATCTATGGGGCAGATCAAGAACAGTGGAGTTGCCCTGGGGACTCGGCTGGTCAAGGTGTCCATCAGGTTTTAGTCCCAGATTTCAGGAGATGAAGTCTATTGCTGCTGAAAGACGTAGTAACAGAGGATCATAAAGAAGCAGAGCAGGACGATGAACAGACCTAGCAAAATATTCAGCATGGAGCCAGGCGCTGTGGCGCATGCCTGTAATCCCTGCACTTTAGGAGGCTGAGACAGGAGAATTGAGAGTTCAAGGCCAGCCTCAGCAGTGGTGAGGCACTAAGCAACTCGGTGAGGCACTAAGCAACTCAGTGAGACCCTGTCTCTACATAAAACACAAAAATAGGGCTGGTGATGTGGCTCAGTGGTCAAGTACCCCTGAGTTCAATCCCCAGTACCAAAAAAAAAAATTCAGCATGGTTTCCATTTGTGGTGTGGGGAGAGGTTTAGGGCTCCTTTAGGCCCAATGTGGCTAGTTGCTGACTTCTCATTTAGACCCTGGGCAACACCTTGGAACAATCTGTCCAGTTAGCCATGACTCCATCTCCTCAAGGGAAGGGGTTGTAGGCCCTGAGGATCCCTCAGCCACTATGAGGTCACAGACTCCCAGATGATAGAATTTTGTTCTCTCAACTGTAGCCAAAGGCTTCATTAATGCAATGCAGGAATTGTTCTGATATGTACTCATTTACAGGTGTGTCTATATATATATACACATATATACTTACTGAACAGAGTGTCTTTTTCCAGTCCCTACAAAAACTGCAAGGTGGTCTGTGCTTCATCAGCTGAAACATCCATTTTAACATCCTGTCACACCCATGATTAATAAGCCTTGACTACTTTTCTTAGATGCTCAGCCTCCTGTAGGCACTATGAATGCAGAAATGGATCAGCCAAGGTGACCTCTCTGACATTATGGGGACAAGTAATGCAAAAGAAAATGCAGGTTTGAATCGTGGCTCTGTCCGTCCCCAGCTTTCTGAGGGCAGCTCTACCTTACTCTCCAGCTGAGGGCAAGGGGGCCCCTGTCTGAATAGGCAGGAGGGCAAGCCCCTCCAAGGCTGTCCAAGCTCACAGGCAGGGGCTGTGGGAAGGACATGTTCTCGGCCTCCTGCTTGCTTCTCTCTTCCAGCTCCAAAGGGCTGATCAAACCCAAACTGCCACATACTTGTGCTGATGAGACCAGTGGCCACCAACCACGTGGAGCTCTCCTACCCTGAAAAGATAGCCAATCTGAAATGTAATATGCTGTGAATGGAAAACACACCATATTCCAAAGACTTTATACAAGAAAAAGAATGGTAAGTGTCTCATTTATAATTTCAAAATATTGATACTTGCTGCCATAATAATATTTTGGTTACAGTACTGGGTTAAATGAAAATATATTATTAAAGTTAATTTCAGTTTTTAAAAGTTTTTAAAAGGTGACTTAGAAAAATGTAAAATTTTGGGCTGAGGATGTAGCTCAGTTGGTAGAGTGCTTGATTCGCATGCATAAGGCCCCGGGTTCAATCCCCAGCACCACACACACAAAAAAAAAACGTAAAATCACATATGTGGCATGCATTATATTTCTTCTGGACAGTGCCCCCTAGACTTGTCAAACACAGCACAGTCTCTCTGCCTCGTGAAGAATCCTACAGGGCTTGGAATATTGTTCAGTATTAGAGCACCCTGGATTCAATCCCCAGGACCACAAAAAGAAAAAGATATCTCATAAGGACCTCACGCTTAATTCTCACAGCAAAGTTACAAGGGAAGAGCCATGATTGTCCATTTTTCGCAACCCCAAACTCGCTGAAGTTAGGTCACCTACGGAGGAATGCATCAAGAGTGAGAGCAAGAGTAGGAAGCAGGAGAGGACCGTTTGGCCCCAAGGATGCATCCTGAGCCCTTTGTCCAGTGTCCTCTAAGCCACAGCACCTCAAGGCTCCTCCCCACCTGCCCAATATTCTCACAGTCTCAGAATCCCATGGACTTCTCCCAGGTATAGAATATGTGGTGCTCTCACACTCCGTGACCCTCATTTTCCTCATGGTTGCATAGGTCAGTTCTGGATTTCCCCATTGTGGTGACAGTGAGCACAAAAATCTTCCTGGGAAGCCCCCTCCTCCTCAGGCCCAAGGGCAGTTGCCCATGTCCAAGAGGCACACCTGGCCCAGGATGCAGGCAGAATTCGTGATTGTGAGAATTTGGAGGCATGAGCCCACTCCCTAGCCTGTCTTTGTTATGCTGTGAGAATCTGGTCAGGTCTCTACTGCTTCAAGAACTTTCTCCACCTGCCAAACCCACATATTTTTAGGATGAAGTCTGGCAAAGAATTCATGCCCTGCCTGCCCTCTGGACTCCTCTCCTTCTCACCCTCTGGTAATGTCTAAAGAAATACATGGGTAGAACGAATGAATGAGTTCTAACATGGCAGCCACTGAACTAGTACTGTGATACAGTGGCGAATCAGACAGATGTCCACTGTATACCCGTAGAAAGAATTAGAAACTAAACACATTCTGTAAACTTAACCTAGTAACTGAGGAAGGCTGGCCATTCCTACAGATTAATGACAAATCAGTGAACGAGGAACAACTTCAGAACAAACAGAAAGGCACAGTGCAGCAGACGCAAGCTCGATTCTTCGTGGACAGGTTCTTGACTGCTGCTGTGCTTGTCTGAGGACATCAGACTCTCCCTTCTTCACTCTTCCAAAGCGGACTCTGCCAGTGATTTTCCAGGGAGTTTCCAGAAGCCTTCGGTCTCGGACTAGGGTAGCACCACTATTTGCTCTTGTTCTGGGGCTTCAGCCTCTTGGACTGCGCAGCTACTGGTTCTTCCAGGTCCCCAGCCTGCAGATGGCCATTGTGGACTATCCAGCTTCTGGTCACCCTCCATGTGGCGGTGCGTGTGTGCTTCCCAGTGATCTTGACACTGAAGATCACAAAGGATCTCATAATGAAGTTGCTTTTACAGAATTAACAGGTCTCCAAGAAATAAAAAGAACAGATCATTATTGCTGTGGTTTGAGCTCAGCATGGCTGTAGTCATCCGTTTACTGGGGCTTCCTTTTATTGTGGGGCCTGTGGATATTCGTCACTTCTTCATGGGATTGACTCTTCCTGATGGAGGAGTGCATATAATTGGAGGGGAAGTCGGGGAAGCTTTTATTATTTTTGCAACAGATGAAGATGCAAGACGTGCCATAAGTCGTTCAGGAGGGTTTATCAAGGATTCAGCTGTAGAGCTCTCTTTTAGTAGCAAGGCAGAAATGCAGAAGACTATAGAAATGAAAAGAACTGATCGTGTAGGAAGAGGGTGCCCAGGATCTGGGGCATCAGGGGTTGGCAGCCTATCAAATTTTATTGAGGCTATGAAGGAAGAAGAAAGTAATTCTGGATATGACTCTTCAATGAATCAAGATGCTGGGTTTCATACTAATAGTACAGGACTTGATGATTTAAGGCCAAGAAAGACAAGGCCATTGAAGGTAGAGAATCCTTATTTGTTTCTACAAAGTTTGCCTTACTTAGTAAATGAAGATGATGTATGTGTCTTTTTCTTTGGTTTGTGTGTGGATGGAGTAATTTTCTTAAAACATCATGATGGCCGGGGCTGGGGTTATAGCTCAGTGGTACTCAGAACAACAGTGGATTGAGTTTGGTGGTAATGCAATTAAAGAGGATGAAGTTGCTCAAGATCTGAAGAACATTCTCCTCCAAGAGGAATTAATGATGGACGTTTTCGAAAACGGTCTCATTCAAAATATCCCAGAAGAACACGTTCTTGGTCCCTTCTTGGATTTTATATTCACTTAAAATATCTGTCACTAAGTATTAACAAAAGAGATTTAAGAAATGTCTTTAGAGAAACTGATCTGACTAATGAACAGATTAAATTTTTATATAAAGATGAATGAAGAACACAATATGCCTTTGTGATATTCGAGACTCTGAAAGACTATACTACTGCTCTTGGTTTACATAAGACTGTTTTATAATATCATCCGGTTCATATCGATCCAGTTTCTAGAAAACAAATGCTGAAGTTCATTGAATGTTATGAAAAGAAGAGACCAGAGAGAGAGGTCTGGACATGTTTCACAAAAATGTTCTCAAGAAAGCTATTCTGGCCAGAAGCTGTGTATATATATAAGAAAATTTCCATTTGATGTTACAAAAGTTGAAGTACAAAAGTTCTTTGCAGACTTTTCTCTTGCAGAGGATGACATTTATTTGCTTTTTGATGACAAAGGAGTTGGTTTGGGAGAAGCACTGGTGAGATTTAAATCAGAAGAGTAGGCTATTAAAGCAGAACGTTTAAACTGAAGAAGATTCTTAGGTATTGTTGAGACTTATATCTGAGGCACAAATGCAGGAGTGTGGTGTAAATTTTTCCTTGATGTCTAGTGAGAAAATACAAGCTCGTTCAGAGTCACATGATAGAGATGACCATTCCCATTTATTTGACCAGAAGACCCACGGATGTACTCAGTGGACCCTTCTGAAAACTTTAGTTATCAGTCAGAGGACTTGAGGCAACTAGATAACTTCACAGATCCCCTGGGATATTTCCGACAGCCTGATAGGCGTCCTCCAGAAGACTTCCGATTCCCTCCGGAGGACTTCAGGCACTCCCTGAGGGCTTTAGGCACCCTCAAGAGGAGCACTTCTGGCGCCCTGGGAGGAAGAGTGGAGATGGCCTTTTGAGGAAGACTGGAGGTGGCCACCCCAGGAGGACTTCAGACCCCCATGAGTGAGGAGGACTTCTGGCAGTCACCAGAGGAGGATTTCAGGCACCTTTGGAAAGAGAACTTCAGGTGCTCCCTGGAGGAGGACTTCAGGCACCCTAGGGAGGAGGACTTCCGGTGGTCACCCCTGGAGCACTTCAGGCAACCGCCTCAGGAGCACTTCTGGCGCCCACCCCAGGAGCATTTCAGGCAGCCCCTCCCAGAGCACTTTAGGCGGCCACCCCAGGAACACTTCAGGCAACTACCCCCAGAGCCTTTCAGGTGACCACCTCCAGAGCATTTCAGGCGCTCCTGAGAGGAAGATTTCAGACATATGCCAGAAGAAGACTTCAAGGGTCCTCTAAATGAGGACTTTAGGCACCCTCCTGATGAGGACTTCAGGAATCCCCAGGAAGAAGATTTTAGATCCCCTTCTGATGAGGATTTCAGGCAGCTCCTGGAGGAAGATCTCAGGGAAGTTCCAGAGGAGGATCCTAGACTTCCTGATAATTTTAGACCTCCTGGTGAGGATTTTAGGAGCCCACCTGATGATTTTAGAAATAATTGCCCTTTTGTCAATTTTGGTCGCCCAGAAGGGGACAAATTTGATTTTGGAAAGCGTAATATGGGAGGTTTGCCTGAAGGGAGATTTATGCCTGATCAGAAGTTAAATTGTGGTTCAGGTAGAGTAACTCTTGTTAAGATAATGAATCTTTTATTTAAAGCTAATGTTAATGAAATTTCAGACTTTTCCCATGGTTATAGAATCATACCTGATTCAGTTTCAATACAATATAATGAGCAAGGATTGCCTACGGGGGAAGCCATTGTAGCTATAAAATATACGGAAGCTATGGCTGCTATTAAAGATCTAAATGATAGGCCAGTTGGCCCCCTCAAAGTTAAGCTAATTTTGCTTTAGAGAGCATTTCTAAATTCAGAGTTTTCATCCCACAGTATTGATGTAGTAAAATGTATTTTTTTAAAAAGTGTTTATTTTTAGTTATATGGTGAAACATTTTAATTTTGACCTGTACATAGAAAAACTGTAAATAGTAGAATGTGAATCTGGTTCTTTTGCTTGCAAATTGCCATTCGTTTTTTTTTCTAACTTAAGATTATTTTCTTTTTCTTTTATTTTTTTTCAGTTGTAGATGGACACAATATCTTTAT
>PVHX01015203.1:0-47658 GCA_004024805.1 Geosciurus inauris
AAGAATTAAATCTTGCTTCCTCATTAATGGCATTTCCAACTTTCCATGAATTATTTACTTTTATCCAAGGTAGAATAAGTTTTCCACAAACTTATTATATTTCAATTATTGCTACCCATCAGCATACATCACTGTCCTAATGTATTATTTTGGTGCAGGAGTGGATTTCAATAAAAAAATTCAAAAGACAGTACCATAGTTGCCTTATAGTTTGAAACTTTCCTTCATATCACTATATTGTTTAATCTCTGTTATGAGTTGTATCTTCAGTGTCTCACAATATCTCTTGTCAGAGGTGAGACTATTAGGATAATGAGAAACCACTGGGATTATGAGAGCTCTGACTCCATGAGTAGATTAATCCATTTGACAGATTAATTATTTGAAGGGACTATAGAGGGATGGTGGAAACACCAGGCAAGTACAACACAGTTAGAAGAAGTCAGTCAGTAGGATCATGCTCCTGAACTATTGTCCCTGACCTTTTTGCTTGCTCATACATGTTCTCTACTCCCCTTCCCCTTTGCTTGTCATCATTAGTTGAGATGCTTTCCTCTGTGAGACCCTTTCCCTATGATGTGCAAACCTCACCTCAAACCAGTGAGGGCATCAACAATGGACTGAAACCTCTGAAACTGTGCCTTTCCTCCTCCAAGTTGTTTCTGTCAGGAATTTTGGTCACATTAATGAAAAGCTAGGGAATAAAATCTCCACAGAATTAAAAATTAATATTAATTTTATTCTTAAAAAATAAATTATTTAAAAATGTATAACTCAAAATACCTAAAGCATTTCTTCCCCCCGTACCATATATAAATCTGTCCAATATATTAGCTTACATGGATTTCTTTGAGTCAAAGATCACTTATTTAGTTAAATCTTTGTGTCATGACAGTTAAATCTGAACAACCACTTCTCTATTGTGTTTAAATTGAATAACTATTTTTCATAATCTTTTGTCAATATGAAAGTTTAGCTAGGTTAAATTCCAATCCAAGTAATTAAGAGACATCACAATAGAAGTAATTAAAAGATAACTCAGGCTAATTCAAAAACCAAACCAATGAAGCCTGTAACTTAATAATGTGTCTAGTTTTAAAGCTGGATAAGGTGCTAATTATTTGAATATTTTACAACACTAGATCCTGTCAAGTTTCTCAATGGTCACAGAATCTTGTGAATAATAAGATAATAAAATACTCTAACTTTAGTATAAACATGTGCTTTAAAAAAATACAGTAAGACCAAAATTGGAGTTTAGAAACCAACAAATTGGTGTAGTACCAAGATGGTCTTGTACATGAAGATGGTCTTATAAATTTACCATGAGATATCACACATTACTTTGAACACATTGATCAGATGGATGTTACATTATTTCCTCTAGGTTATCTCATATATCCTTCACTTGCCAGTATATGTGAGAAATACATTTTTCCCTGGGCTAATATTCCTGCCTAATGCTTGTTTTGTGCTCTCAGCTCCTGGGGCTTTGAACATGTATCTCTGTTTTCTCAAGGAAATGATGATATAATTAATTTTTTAATAGTAATATTATTCAAGTACTTATTCTGTAAATAATTATTTCCATTATTCAAAGCTGCTTATATTTGCAAATGATATGGTTATATTTTCCAGTTTTGTCTGAGGCACTTTGAAACATTGAGTTACTTTGTGTTTGACTATATTTACTTATAGTTTTGTCTATTCTTTCATTGTGCTAAGGGTATTTACTGTGTTTATTATATCATGCATGTCTATCTCAATAATAAAGATAAAAGACTATCCATTAAAGTTTGTGTTTTTACCAAGCAAGTTTCAGAGGATAGTTATCTGTGCTGTCAATAAATATAACTGTACATCACAGTTCATCATTCACCAAAACATAAATCTTACTGATATTCCTGTTAATCATCACTTATTAATTATTAATATTAATCTTAATATTATGATTTTATTATATTTTAGAAGGCAACAGCAGTGTAGAAATCAAACCATTTTCTAATTACTTAAGATTATGGGATTAAAGTCATATTATGAGTCAAGACATCTCATTTTTAGAAGTAGCTGAAACTAAGTTTTAAGACCAACTGCTCTATATTCTCACTATACTAGAGGCTCTTGATCCAACTAATCTTAATAGTTCTAGAAAACTATTCACTCAAATAATTCTTACTCATGTTTATCAATGCAAAAGTTGTTTTATAAAATCATTTGGTTTACTGAACTACACATTAATCACAGGAATATATCTTTTTCATAATGCAATGTATTTAGAAACTAGGTATTTGCTTTCAAGTTTTCTTTTCATTGCAAGAACATGGACCATGGAGTATTAAAATGTGTATTTAAACCACATCACTGCTGCTTGTCTGTCATGAAATTATGTTAAAACCATTTACCCTTAGGAGGTTTCACATTTCATCAACAAAACAGTAAAATATGAGAATAAATTTTGGAGATACTTGGAAATCTAGAAATGATGTATGTCAAATGAATGTCATATCTTGGTATAATATGACTTTTTCCTCTTAACATTATCAAAATTAATCTCAAAGGTTGTGCCTATATAAAAACTAAATTATTTGCCCTGAATAAATAATTCTGTATTAATAATTTTTATAAGTAATGTTTTTAATATCTATATCAACAAATTTTATCTATGTTGTATATTATATTCAGTATATAAAACATATATATTGTGTATATATTCAGTTATATGTTATATTCAGTATATAATCATTGTAATCTTATGAATACCTATTGGAGGGAAACCAAAATAACCTCAAGCTGGACGTATACTCATTCTTTGGAGCATAAACTCATCTCCACTAGAATGAGTCTATGTTTATTCACTAGAGCATTCAGGGAGCTGCTTTTGTGATATGTTCAGAATTAATAGTTTTAATCTGTAAAAAGATCTATCTGATAAGAGTGTATCTTATCTGAGTTCTGCCCCCCAGAACCTCACTGGGGGCAGACTTCTCACTGATCTAGTCTATTTTTAGAATGTAAATTTGATCATTCTTAAATGTACCAATGGCTTCACATTGTTCTTAGAATAAAGCTCAAAGTGTTTGACTTTCTTGCTTATTAATATCTGGTATAGCAGAAGCTTCTTCTCCCATCCCTCTGCATTTCTCAACATGATTCATCCTTCCTGGACTTCTCCTGTCCTTTCATCTTCTTTTCTCTCTCTCTCTCTCTCTCTTTCCTGCTTCACTTACAAAATTTGCTTTACAAGAATGTCTTTTTATTCTTCTTTACCTAATTGCTCTGCTGAAAGCAACACCATTCTCCTAGTGAAGATTAAGATCCACTAGTAAATTTTCTCACAGTACTTTAATATTTTTCCTCATATTTCTATAATTAAATCATCCCTTATATTTACATGTTTAGGTATGTGTTCAATCATAGTGAAGAAATTATCTCCTGTATTTAGCAGTTTTCAGGGAACACAACCACTATAAATATTTGTGGAATGAATGAATATGAATCCAAAAAGGCCACATAAATGTTCCCTCTTTGTGTGTGTGTGTGTGTGTGTGTGTGTGTGTGCTTGCTCATTTGGTTTGTTTCACTTCAATTTTCTGTTTAAAATTTACTTTTATTCTGCTGAAACACTGAATAAACTTAATTCAATGATCATCAAAGATATACTTTTAGCTTCCAAGCTCCCAAAAGACTGAAATGCAAAAAGGTTTATGTATTCTACATTCTCACATTTCATTTTTATGTCATAATTTTCTAAGAACTTAGGAAAAACAAAATCATTAGAAGTAATAATTTGAATAAAATAATATCAATTATGTTAGTTTTACCAGTAAATCTGCAGAGGTTAAGACATATTGAATTTTTAATTATGTTTCTTGTAGTCATTCTTGCGTATCTTTGAGTTTTGTAGAATTATAGTCTTGTGTAAGGTTTCTCTATTTTTAAAGTATTTTGTGCTTCAATCACTTGATAAATCATCTAATTTACTCTGATAATTTAATACCCTGATTCTTTCCCTGATAGACTGGGATCTACTTGAGGACAAAAAATATGGGAATTTTATTTCATCATGTTGAAATTGGATTTATTAACTATTTTAGTAACTCAGGTTTTGGAAGCACAAGTGACATAAGGTATATAAATGAGTGATTTTAAAAATGTATATAAGTGTTAGGATACATTCCAGGAATCAAAGAAAGCATTAGATCATAGAATCTTAAAACTCTGAATAGAAACAAAATGCAAAAATCTGAAAGTAATTTGGCAGGAGTCCAGGAAAATGTTGAGGACAGTTGCTTTAATGATGAGAAGTAGTATAAAATCTAACAGTGAATGAACTCTCACAAGACTACATTTTGCGTTGATCAAAGTTCTATAAGGATACTCATAGAAACTTCTCACCAATTCAGATCATTTTTCATGAATAAGCCCCTGCTTGGAAATAGACAGTCACAACAGGCTAAAGAATAAAGGGAAATAAATCTTGAATTTTAATTCAAATGTTCTGTTCTCTGAATATGACAGAAATTATATAGAGGGACATGTAATTTCCCAGGATAAGTTTTCTCAGTTGTTTTCTAGGTGGAACATTAGAATAGAAAACTCTAATATAAAAGTGAATCCAGAAATAAAAAATCATTGTAATAGATTTTGGAAAAACAATATTAACACCAGGCAGAACAATATAATATTAAAAACAGAAACAACTAAGAGCTGGAGGTATAGCTTAGTGATAGAGTGTTTACCTGGCATATATGTGGTCCTGGATTCAATCCCCAGTAGTCTAAATAAACAAACAAAGAAATCACAACAATAAAAATATTTTTAAAAACTAAATTAAAAATTAAAAAATACCTACAGTGAAAACTTTTCCACTCACTCATATCATGTAGCAAAAGAAAAGAAAGAATCTGGTGAACTTCAGAAAACAAAGCCCTCAAAGTAGCCAACAAGTATATGTTAAAGAGCAGATGAAAATGGAAAAAATTTGCATTTTCCAGTATCAAATGCATGTAATAGGTTCACAAGAAGGAGGATTGAAGGAGTTAGGTTAGATTTTTTTCAATTGACCGGTGGGTACTTCCTTTTATAGAGGAGGGAAGGGAAGGTCCAGAACAAAATTTGGGTTCAGCAACAGAACAAGAAAATTTAAAGTCACAAGCAGTAATATTTTGGAAGCTACTCAAAATAAATACAAAAGACACAGAAATATTTCCTCACAAATACTAAGTGGAAACAAGAAACATTAAAGTATCTTGTGGAAAAATACTACAAGAAGAGAAAAGGGAAGTAAACAAGAAAATTATGCCAAAACTATACATATAAGAATTAATTTAAAAGATAATGTACAATTTCAAAATGACTTAAAGAGGAAAATAATCAAATGTATAAAAGCACAACATAATGAAGCATTTAAAAAAACAGAATAAATTGACAGAATTTCAAAAAGAATTAGATATTAGGAAAAAAAGACCTACACTCAGCTCCAGGAAGCAGCTGGCTGACCTGCCCTAAGCAAGTCATCAAACAAAGGCCCCGAGAAGCAGATCAATGGCCCTGATCACCCACTTGCTCACCGACAAGACTCTGAAACAGTCAAGCAGACTTTCCTTAGATCCTCTTCCCACCAAACCACGAAAAAGTATCCGTGTAGTCCCAATCATCTTCTGTGGTCCCAAGATAAAAGTGAAAAACCTGTTCACAGAAATTTGATTGGCGGAGTGCCAGAGAATTAGATATGTGTATGTTCCCATGCAGATTTAATCCCATGAAGCAGCTATGCAGCCTTACCTGAGCAATTTGTTCCTCAGGGGCCTGAAAAAGTCACTTGACATTGCTTGGACACTGACAGGCACTTCACCAGGGTCCCATTAACTGTATGTCTGGAAGTATAGTTTATTGGTAGAACACTGGGAACACTGGTGTGGCCCAGCCACTATGTGACCCTTACACATGAACAAGCACCTTAGTGTGCAACTGTGCACACACTGTAAGACACCCACCAGGGAACACTGAAATAACCATTTCCTTAATTGACCTGTGGAAACTGATGAGCACCCCACACCTGCCCCTGTTGTGTGTCAGGCTTATGGATTCCAGGAGATCCACCATGCCTAAGAAAGCTGTAGCTCAGTGGGCAGTTCCAACCTATTACCCCTTCAGCATACAGCACTGAGACACTTTGCAGGAACTGCCAACATTGACAATAGCTGAAGAAGTGTTATGATTTAGAAATGAAGTATACCCTAAAAGCTTTTCAGTGATACAAAAATTGGAGTTGTTGAAAAATAAACAAAATAAAATATCTTTAGTTTGACTGAAAAAGAGAGAAAACTTCAAATAAATGAAATAAGAGGTAAAAATGAGATATTACAACTTATATTACACAAATACAAAGGATCATTAGTATCTATTATAAAAATAATGTGCTAACAATAGTGATGACTGAAAGAAATACATAAATTTCTGGATATACAAACCACACCAAAACTGAATAACAAAGACAGAAAAACCTGAACAAACTGATAACAATATGATTGAATCAGTAATAAAAGCTTTGGCAAGCCAGGCACAGTGACACATGCCTGTAATCCCAGCGGTTTGGGAGAATGAAGCAAGAGGATTGCAAGTTCAAAGCCAGCCTCAAGAAAAGAGAAGCACCAAGAAACTCAGTGAGACCCTGTCTCTAAATAAAAAATAAAATAGGGCTGGGGATGTGGTTCAGTGGTTCAGTGCCCCTGAGTTTAATCCTTGGTACTCGCCCCCCCAAAAAACCCAAATTCTGCCAAAAAAATAACTCCAGATAAGATGACCACATTTTTGTATTTTATCAAATGTTTAAAGATTAACTAATGCAATTTTTTTTTCTGAAACTACTACAAAGTATTAAATGGAAAGGAACTCATTCAAAATCATTTTACAGGGCTACCATTACTCTCAAATCAAAACCAAAGAAAGATGTATTAATAAAAAATGTAAATATTCTCAACAAACTACCAGAGCAAATACAAGAGCAATTAATAGAAAAGATAATTCACTGTGATCAGGTGGGATTTATCCAAGCATGCAAGTATGTTGCAAAAAACAAAAATCAATAACCATAATAGAATACATCAACAGAATTAAGTATGAAAACTATGATATTATATCAAAAGATGCAGAAACAACATTTGATAACATTCAACAGCTCTTCATGATTAAAAAAAAATACTTCTCAAAAAGTATTTTTGAAGGAATGTACATCAACACACTTAAGACAATAAATGACAAACCCCACAATCTATATCATAACAAAAATTGTTTCTTCTAAGGTTAGAAATTTCAATAATCACAGTGAAATTAAAATGTCAGTACAAAAATACAGATGGAATATCCCAAATATTTGGGAACAAATAGAATACTTTTAATAAGATAAAACCCAAAAATAATTAACACAAAATTAAATTAGCACTAATTTGAACTCAATGAAAATAAAATGCCATATACTACTTTATTTTCATTGAGTTCAAATTATTACTAATTTAATTTTGTGAGGTGCTGTTACAAAAGTAATTTCAGGTTAAATGAAAAACTTTGATGTCTACATTAGAAGTGAAAAGTGTCTTTTCACTTTTAAAGTGGAAACTGAAAAAAAAAACTTGAAAAAGATATTGATTTAAATTCAAAGACAGAAAAAACAAAACAAACAAAAAAGCAAATGTAAGCAAAAACTGATATAACATTAAATAATTAAAATCTATGATAGGAAAATGATAAAGATAATCAATAACATTAAAGGTAGTTTTTAAAAATATTAATATTGTTTAAACTCTAGTCAGACTCAACAACAAAAAACTTATATAAATTACTCATTTCATAAATGAGAACGTTCATATCACTTTATATTTTAAAAATATTACAAAAATAAGTAAAATTTTTGAATGATAGCATGTCAATGAATGTAAAAACAGAATAAAATCACACTCTTTCGAAGATATAAACAAAAGTCACTCAAGAATAGATTATATACCATAGTTTCTTATCCATTTGTTTGCTGAAGGGCATCTAACTTAGTTCCATAGCTTAGTTATTGGGAATTTTATTGATGTGGCTGTGTCACTGTAGTATGCTGATTTTAAGTGCTTTGATTAAATACACCACAGTGAATATCCACATCATATACAACCACAAGACTGGGATCCTAATTAGAATAAGATATACTCAATGTTTATATAAATATGTCAAAATATACTCTACTGTCATGTATAACTAAAAAGAACAAATTCTAAAAAAAGAATTGATCATATTACTAGACCTATATCCACGAAATAAATGGAACTTCTTAAATATTTTCTCACAAAAACCCTCACAGCCAAGATGTTTTTATAGTGAAGTTTATCAGTTATTTAAAGAGGAATAATACTGATTCTAAAAATATCTTCCCGGCACTTGAAGATTCAACTCAGCTCATTTTATGCATTCAGTCATACTTTTATAACAAAACTGAAGACATATACAATAAAAGAAATACCCTCATCAACTAATGTCCCTTATGTACATACATGCAATAAGTTTAAACAAAAAATTAGCAAGCCAAATCTAGAACATATAAAAATGGTTATAAATACACCAGAGCTAAAGAGAGTTTATTGATAAATATGAAGATATTTTAACAGTTTAAAAGACAATGAATATATTTCTTCATTTTAAAACACTGTTTTAAAGAGTAAAAATAATGATCATTTTAATGGTACATAACAATATTTGACAAAACCCAATATTTATTTCTAATAAATGCTCTAACCATAGTAAAAATAGAAGAAATTTCATTAAAGTGATGTTAGCTCCAAAAAATTATCAATTTACCTAATATTTAATGATGAAAAATGTGATCCCTTCCACATACAATCAGAATCAGGACAATAAATATCACTTGCTCTTACCATCACTATTAGCCTCTTACTAGACTTCACAGTGAGTTCAACTGGGTGAGGAAAAGGAAGAACTGACAAGTTAATTGTAAAGGAAAAACTTTTGCAAAGAACACGATCATCTACACAGACAATACAATGGTATCGACAAATTTACTAGAACTAATACACAAGTTTTGTAAGTTTTTAAAAACCAAGTTTGATTACTCAGATCAATTTTATTTCTATATATCAGAAACAAATATTGGAATACTGAAGTTTAAAAATTATAATGTTTACAATATTTTTAAAGATATAAAATTAAATTCTTCGGCATATAACTGACAATAAACAATATGAAAGATTCTTTTTCTGAAAGTCTTTAAATGGAAGGTACAAAATATAGCTAAGGCAACTTAAATGGGGCCTAAATAAACAGAATTGTGCACCATATTCATAGGCCAGGACACTCAAGAGTAACACGATTCCAATTCTCCCATAATTTTTTATACTTTCTAAATAATGTCAGTCAGAACTTTAGTAGTTTATTTGTTAAAAGTGATAAGCTGTTTCTTATTTCCATATGAAAAATGCATAGGTCACAAAACCAAACATCCTTGAAAAACAGAAATAAATACTGGTGATTTAGATCATTAGAAAGTGTAAATACCTAGACTGTGTTATGGAATAGACTTTCCAAGTAAATCAGTAAAACAGAATACAGATTTCAGAAATAGCCAATACATATATGCAGAACTGGTTGTTAACAAACAAAAGAGAATTCAGTGAAAAATGGATACTTTCCTCAGTGTTGGAACTTTTGGATGTCATGTAAAATAAAATCAACTTTGATCCATACTTAGCCTAAAATGTTTTGCAAAACTTAACTAAAATATTTTATAGATCTAAGTGACAAACCTAGAACTGTACAGCATTACAAAGACAATTTGGAGAAATGTTTTGCACTTTAGTTAGGTAATGAGTATTGAGACATGACAGCAAAAGCATGATTCAACAAAAAGTATGATTACTGGATTTTATTCAAAAGTTTAAAAATTGATGTTAATATTTAAAAGACAAAGCCACAGTCTTGAGGATAATATTTTAAAATCTGATATAACAAAAAACTTGCATCCAAAATATATAAAGAACTCTCAAAACTCAACAAGGAAATAAGTAACAAAGTCAAAATCAGCAAAATAATTGAAAAGATAGTTAGTAAAGAAAATGAAGCAATAGAACATAACTTCATCATTAGAGACAATGCAAACTGAAATGAAATACCACTCCATGCTTCTTAGAAAAGGCTATAATTTAGTAACAGATGTTGACTATACAAATATTGATGAACATGCACTACAATTGAAAGTCTTATATATTTCTCATGACAATAGGAACAAAAATTTCATACAACTACTTTGGAAAAAAAATTCTTCATGTTCTTAAGATGTTATGCTCGCTCTCTCTCACTCACACACATACACGCATACATTTCACTAATTGGCATTTACTCAAGGAAAATTAAATCATGTGTATATAAAGTTTATAAACAAAGTTTCGTAGTAACTTTATTTGCAATATCTTATAATCAGGAATAGCCCAAAATGACCATAAATGGATTAAACAAGCCATGAGATTCAACAGAGTATTTCTCATCAATAAAAATTCTGTATGATACTTTTTACATAAAATTAGGGGAAATATAATTTATGACAATAAAACAAGTCAGTTGTTACTTGAGAGGAAAGATAAGGAATAGGTAGGTGTGGAAGGGAAGCAGTACAAAGGAACACAAAGAAATTTGGGGAACTATTTATTTATTTATTTATCTATTTATTTATTTGGGTGATGGTTTCACAGGTGTAGACAGTTATCCAAGTATTTCATCTCAATATGTGAATAAACACAATGTTAAACTATGCCCTTATATAAAGAGTAAAAATAATAACATATACAATTACAATTTCTTTTTGAATACAAAACATTAAATTATTATATCAAAAAGGATTTTTGTCATAGGTGATGAGTTATCACTCATTCTACTTTGAAATACTAAGGCCTATGTGATTATAAAGTATATATACAGCATTAACAAACACAAGAAATTCATCAAAAACACTGGCAGAACAACAAGTGTAATACAATTTCTGAATCTAGAGAGGTATATATTGCACAATCTTCCATAAAGAGAAAAGCCTGTGTTAATACAAAATTGTTTTCAGTAGAGACAAAAATATCTTTAAGACACTGGTAATATTGTGTCATATGAAGAATGATAGAAGTGGCAAATGCAGTTTAAAATGCCAGAAATTTAAATTAAAATAGTTGCCAAAACATTGATAATCAATAAAAATAATAACTGTGTAATTTAAAATTCACTTATAATAGATGACATTTTATCTTATATATTAGTACTTAAGACAATTTATGGGAATTGTTATTAAAAACATTACTAAAAATCTGAGGAGAGACTTATGAGTTAAGAAGATATGGTACAGACTTATCTGCTGTCTAATTTCACTTGAAATAAATGGCTTTTGTTTTTCTTGATCAATATATGCTGTTAAAAGAAATATTTGTGTAATAACACCACAGAGTATAATGCTGACTTTATTTTGTTAGTTTACGATTGTTATGGTAGCAGAGATAGATTCCACTGTGGGAATTGGCACTCACTTTAATTTGTACTCAAGTAAAAGAAGATATTATTACTCTTGCACACACATAAAAATGCACACATAATCTAGTTAGTGCTGGGTTCTAAACAATATTGCAATTTTATAGAGGAAAGAGAGATATTTTCTGCCATAGCACCAAATTTAGTAAATGGAGTGTCCAACACATTTGGCCACTTGTCAGAAGAGGTATATTCTTCTGACCAGAAATAACTATTTTAATAATATGATAAATAAAAAAGAGATTTTAAAATTACAGATGAGAAAAATTGAAAATCAATTTTATTATAATTATTGCAATACTATAATGGAAGTTAGTTTTGAAGAAATGGCATTACATTCACTGTGCTGCAAAATACTATGGTAAATACCAAATAAAATAATACCCCAAAGTGAAAGTTCCATTCTCTATTTAGCATATCAAAATCTAAACAATTTTAGTGAACAGCAGTCCCCTTATTCAAGTCTACCCATATGTAGAGGATTACAGTTTCACCTCTACATACGTGTAGAGGTGAAACTGTAACCCCACCAACCTAAATACTAACCCCACACAATTAAGACTCCAGGAAATGATATCAGTTTTGCATTGGAAAAACCAAAACAAAGAAAATTTTTATTTTTTCTTTAGTACGGTATTAGTACTAACTTGTTCATTTCTCTTCCACGATTCCATGGGATTAAATCATTTGACTGTTCCAGTTATATATTCAAGCTTTCTTTTAGAATGTTATTTTAGAATGTACATTAATACACACTATAGGCCACACTAAATTAAAGGATATAAAATTGATATTTTTAAAGATCTGAAGCAATTTTAGTTGCCTTTGTTTTATAGGTTTATTTTTTTTATTTATTTTCAGGCTATACTTTCAAAGTGTGCTCTGAGTATAGTATTTTGGTAGTATATTGATTTTTGTGTTCTACCACAAAGTGATTACTTTTCAAGCAAAAATGGAAAAATTTCAATTTAGTGTTTTACCCTCATATTTACCCGGACTTAACTTACATTTAACATATTCTATTTTGTGCAGGATGAGTGCAGCAGGTCATACTTTAAATAAAGGAAGATTGTTGGTATAAACAGATGGCTATGTGTCCTTCCTGATTCAAGGGTCACCATGGCAACCAGGAAAGAGGGGGTGTTGCTTAGCAACTGGAAACATTAATGAAGAGATTTCCCAAATGTAGAAAAAAGTCCTTGGAAAAACTTTAGGATTTGGCATAAATGTATACAAAATTTATTTATGAAACATACAAGATATATAATTACAAATATGAAAGGTATAATGCTTTATAAGCAAAAATATTAAATAAATATCATCTTTGGCTATTTTATCTAAAAATAATGGTTCTGAATTAATAACATAATTTATTGACAAAATATAATGAAATACTAGAACTACTTATTCTATCTTGAAATATAATTAAAAGAAAGGTTAGAGTGATTTTAAAATATATGGTTATCATATGCTATATTACAACCTGACATTGTATGTAGGACCAGGGATTTATGTAGTTCAGCTGCTGATCTGTATTACATTTACTAATGCACATGATAGAGTCATTCAAAACATCCCAGGGAATTCTTGATTAAGTGAGGATAGTCACTGCAGTTACAAATTGTCAATGTCTATATTAACTGAAAATGTATCTTCCCACTGAAAATGCCTTTCTTATTGGCATTTCCCCATGTATTTCATCTTAAAGTTAGTCTTAAAAAAATAGTTCATGCTTGACTGTTTTTAGGAATTCAGTTGAGAAAACAGCAAAACTAAGTCTCGAAGGCAGGTGTTTATTTCAGTATTTGTATGTTCCTGAATCTAACTAGAAATTTTAGTGGAGTATTCATGTCAGGCTTGACAAAAGAATATATACATAATTTGTTATTTAAAATATCATCATCACATCATAAAAATTATTTCTCAATGGTACGGTTACCTTTGTATAACACCAATATTTGACTAGGAATAAATTGCATAGATATCATATTGTTGATCTTTACAAAATATCTGCAAATAAGTAACTCTAAGATAAAGCAATGAAATTTTAAATGGTTTAATCAATGAAGACCACACAATAGGCTACTATTCTTAAATGTGATTATATATATAAATCATGTGGGTTGAAAACTCACCTCCCAACTTTACGTAGTGATATACAAGTTATCATATTACTGTGCCACCCAGTTTCATTTTAAAATGTGCCTGCAAGTACTCAGTCTTCAACGATTTTATGGCTTAATATGCACACACAGCAAAAATAAAAGGATTATGAGGATGAACAAAATTATTATATATAAACTGTCAATAATACAGGCATGTGCATTGATACCTGGAAGGGAGAAGATTATATAAAACCAGCTCAGAGGGTATTATTCTAGATTTCTGCATACCTCAGTATCCAAGTAAGTCTAAGACATCAGAGAATATTCTCTGAAACATTACATGATACTGTTGAACCATATACACTGTGGCCCTAATGTCTGTCTGAATTACGATGTGAAACTTAAAAATTCTGTTTACTTGTGTCTCCAAATAGATGAAAAAGAATTATCCCTGCCTTCACAGGTTTATTTTGTATTAAATATCACTCTCTTAAGCTTTGAGAATGCTGTTGAGATTTTCAAATTAATGGTTTTTATACTTCAGATTTAAAATTCAGATGACTGGAAAATACATGAGAATCTCAGAAACTTCTTTATTTTCTGAGTTGAGAAAAATATAATGATTTCATAAAATAAATATATAATGTATTGCATTGGGCATAAAAATGAGCATATTTTATTGTTCCTCTTAATTTTATCTTTTAAATGACATACTTCTGTTATTACAAAAATTAATTTGTTACCATTTCTCTGTTTCTTTCAAATGAGTATCTTTAAAATAATTATCAGGATAAATATCTATAACAGTGAAATATAAACCTTTAAATTAGTAACACTGTTTATAGTTGTGTGAAAAACTCATTATTTTTCAATTAGAATGAAATTTGTGTCCACCAGCCCATAGAACAATGCCTATAGTACATAATTTGTCAAAAAATAAAATTAAAATTGAAGAAATCAGTACATTTGTATTACTTTCAGGAATTAATAAATAAATTTAAGTAATCCTTATTGAACACTATCTTCCTGATAATTTTATTTTTTATTAAAATTGACAAAGTATCTCTATTGCTAAATATCTTCATCTTAGCTTGACAAGCCTTGTACTATTTTGATGTATCATTAGTATAAATAAAATCTAGTTCTCATAAGCTATATTATCAATATATCATCTCCTTTATTCTAATGTATCATATAATAATCAAAAGTGTAGCAATCTGTAGCAATAATCAATAAACTTTGTTATTTATCTTGTTTAAAGTTGTATATTTTATCATTGCTTAAAATTTTGCTCACTATAATTACATGATGTGAACAAGACACATTTCAGACAAATAAGATATAAAATTCGCAATTATTTTCTCTTCTTCTACAGTTCTTTTTACTTTGTTGATTTATTTTTTCTGTGCAAAAGCTTTTGAATTTTTGCCAATAGATCATTGCCCAAACCAATGTCTGATAAGGGATCAAATAAGAAATATGTAGGAAACTCAACCAAATCAACAGAAAGCAAGCAAATACCCAGGCCAAAAGTGAGCAAAAAATATGAATAAATATGTATTAAAAGAATAAAAAGAAATTGCCAACAGATATTTGAAAAGAAACAATGCTCAATATCACCAAGCATCATGGAAATACAAATGAAAACTACAATGAGTTTCATCCCAACATGTGTTATAAAGGCTAGTATGAAGCATACAAAAGATGATAATTTTTTTTTTTTAGTTGTAGATAGACACAGTACCTTTATTTATTTATTTTTGTGTGGTGCTGAGGATCAAGGTCAGTGCCTCACATGTGCTAGGCAAGTGCTTTACCACTGAGTTACAACCCCAGCCCCATTAAATGTTTTTTGGGGTTTTTTTGGTATTTGGGATTGAACTCAGGGGTACTTGACCAGTGAGCCACATCTCCAGCCCTATTTTGTCTTTTATGTAGAGACAGGGTCTCACTGAGTTGCTTAGTGCCTTGCCTTTGCTGAGGTTGGCTTTAAACTTGTGACTCTACTGTCTCAGCCTCCCAAAGTGCTGGGATTACGGGAATGCACCACCAAGCCCAACTCTGATAAATGTTTTTGAAGAGCAAAAAGAACCCTTGCACGTTGTTGATGCTGCACTTTGGGAATTCGAGTAGTTGCAGCCATTACAGAAAAACATATAGAACATTATAGAAAATAATTCCTCAGGGGCTGGGGCTGTAGCTCAGTGGCAGGGCACTTGCCTAGCATGTGTGAGGCCCTGGGTTCGATCTTTAACACCACATAAAAATAAACAAATAAAATAAAGGCATTCTGCCCATCCTGCCCATCTACAACTACAAAAAATTTTTAAAAAGAAAGTAATTCCTCAAAAATTTAATAATATATATATGCTATATGATACAGCAATCTGACTTATTGGTGTATAATCATAGGATAAAAATACTAATATTCAAATAGAGATCTGTACTTCCATATTTATTGCATCATTATTCATAGTGCCAAGATATGTAATGACCCCAAGTACCCATTAACAGTGAACAGATAAAAATATATGATACACATACATACACATACACACACACAATAATTGTATTATTCAGCTTTACATAGATGGAGGTGCTGGCATTTTTGACAACGTGGACAAGGAACATATTAAGTAAAATAAGCTAAGCACAGAAACGAAAATATCATGTGATCTTATTTATTCATAGAATATGAAAAATTTGTGAAAGCAGAGGTTAGAGTGGTGGTTATCAGAGGTTATGAAGGCACAGGAAGTGGAGAGAGAAAAGCAAAGATTAAAATGATTCATTTATGCAGGATGAACAAGTTCTGGAGATTTAATGTACACTGTTGTGACTATAGTTTATTATGCTGTATTATATATTTTATATTTGCTTAGACTGTATCTTAAATATTGTTACCTCCAAAAGCAAACACATAAGGATGAAGGGGATAAATATGCTAATTAGCTTTACAATAATCATTTCTAAGTGTATGTGTATATGAATATACCATGTTTTATAAGTTAAATATATAAGTTTTGTCAGTTATACTTCAATAAAACTGGGGGGAAAATTTTTACAAATAAAATAATTAAAAATATCTGCAGTTGAGGACCAGAATTAAAATTTCTGTGTCTTCTCTGGTGATTCTGAAGCAAAACCTAAATTGAGAAGCAATGCCACTATTTTCAACTCATATTTAAGTTTTGTTCAAAATTGAATAAAATTTTATAATCAAAAACATCAAAATGACACTCATTCTTCATAAATTCAAAAAACAACATGAGCAATTTTCCCTTTGATCCATCATTTATTCATGTCACAGGAAGATTTATTGTATTAGTTACTAAGAAGAAAAAGAAACAAACAGGATGAAGAATATGCACTCAAGGATTTCTGTCTCCTAAAATTACTTTTTAATCACATACTACTTTCCATAAATGAAAGGTCATATATTGTCTTATATAAATTTGTTGCCAATGTGATTGATATTTATATTCACAATACATTAGGTATGATTTTTTTCTACAATAAAGGTGATTCCTGTGAGAGTAGCACATGGGATCCACAACTCATGCAGTAGAAATCTCCTGCCCTCCGGCCAAATAGGAAGTCAATTGTCAACATATATTTGAAGAAGTTATACTTCAGCATGATTTCCTCCTTTTCCTCTTGATTATTTCCTCAGGCTCATCTGCATTCCCATCTTCTCCTTTCTCCTCTTTTAATCTGTAAGAAATGTTAGTGTGTTTATAGCAATGAAAATTATTTTATAGCATGTTGGGATGGAGAAAAAGAGTCAAGGAAAATGATTGAAATGATTGACCACAGAATATGATCTGTACAGAGGGGCAAACTCAACCAATAGAACTGTGAGCAAGGAAAAGGACAGTTTCATCGATGAATTGCAGGTTCCAGAAGGGTCACATGTTTTGGGGATTATGGCACTACATAAAGCCTATAGTCCATGAGTGGGAAAGAGCGGGGGGCATTTTGGCGATAGCTGTAAACAAGGTTGAAAGACAGATTAGTGTTGGTGAATTTAGAAGATGGAGTTGTGTGGATCTGGAAGGAAGAGGAAATAGATTTCTGTAGCTCATCCTTGTCTTAATGCCATTCAGGGAACTGAGACTGTCTAAATGAAGGCTAAACTTTACATAAGTCAAAATTTCAGACTGATTAAAATGATTACTGCTGATAGTGACGCAAGAGACCAGAACTACAGGAGCGTACTAAAGCCTTTTTGGTGGTATTTGCTGTGTGCAGAGCTCTTTCTAGAGAACCTGGAGACAGAGGCCTGAGAAGAAGTGGGTGACTACTAGGGGAAGGACAGAGAACTCAGATGGTCAGAGACTTCCTTTGGATTTGGGAGTTTTTATGAGTATTTAATGAATTTACGACTAACCACTGTGATTCCTCCTGAAGTTGGAAATAGGGTTACAATACCACCTTGGATATGCACTTTAAAAAAAAAAAAAACATTTTTTGGTTGTAGATGGACACAATACCTTTATTTTATTTTATTGATTTTTCCCTTTTTTTTTTTTAAATGTGGTGCTGAGTATTGAACCCAGTGCCTTACACCTGCTAGGCAAGTATTCTAACACTGAGGTACACACACACACACATACAACCACTTGGATACGCACTTTTATCCTATTTTGGAATTCACCGAGAACCTTTATTCATCTACATTTTGTTAATTTAATTTTTTTTTGTATGTAATTAGTGTTTGTAAAATTTTTTCCATAAATTTAAACATTAATATATTTATTTGAAGGAGGAAAATCTGTGATATGTTACCACTATGCAGTTTTTACCTAAATACATATTTTTCTTTCCTTTTTCTTTCACCACATCCCATTTTACTCTCTTATTTTGCTCCAAATATACAAATATATTAACAATAAAAGAGAAAGATAATTATTAACAATAAAAGAGAAAGATAATTTTCCTTGGTTGTTGAAATGTTTAAAACACATCATTTTTCTCATTCAATCTCTTATTGATTTAATGTAAAGAATTGAGCCAAACCAGAACCAAAATTTTTAAAAAATGCATATATGTGTTTTACTAGGATTGACATAGATTCATCTTTCTAAAAGGTACTTAACTAATTTTTCTCCTCACTTGTTTTTGTAAATTATTAAATAGTATACAGATTGTAATTACCACTGCAGTGAGAATAAAAATTGACACCTATTTATCCCACAAAATTCTGAAGGCATAACATACATGCACATCTTCCAGTAGTAGTTTTATTACAGTTATAAAATTACTAGCCAGAAACTGAAGTGGAGACATGATGACATCAAGAATAAGATATCCCAGGGAGAGAATTAATGTCAAAATAATTACATGGTTCACAGTCAAGGCTGTATGGTTATTAGCAACTCTAGAGAAGCTAATTAAGTAAGTCAAAAAGTGTGTTTAAGCCAGTTAAATCAGAGTGTTTCTATGGCTTCCGAACAAATAGGTAACACCTAAGAGCTGAGAATGTACTCATTAATCAAAGGAACTGAAAATTATATCACACTGATTAAAACCGCATGTAGTGAAAATGCCTACTTAGTCTTCTTTTAAATGAGATCTTAGCAAATGCTGGACTGCTACTAATTTTACTTCTATAGTCAGACACGTTTTTTTTTTTTTTCTCATTTTATTATTCTCTCAGCATTACTTTTGATAATTACGTGATTTTCAGCAATTTCTCATTGCTTTTTTTAATCAATACTTATTACTTGTTTTTAAATAAGAAAAAGTCAGACTTTTTAAAAAATGCACACATTGTCTGTGATAAAAAACAAGAAAATTGGAATGTGCAGTAAATGATCAAAATTAAGACCTAATATGCAACATTTATTCACTGCTCAAATAAAGATTATTTAGCTGTATTTAAATTAATCTTTTCTTAAATGTTGTAAATATTTTATTTTAAAAAGTTAAACAACAAAAACTCCACCTACCTCCTATACTCCTATGTGCTTTGCAGGGGGATGGGGAAGCAGAATATGCAAAATGAAATGATAGATCAAACAATATCATAGCCAGGTCTAAAAACCTGCTCCTAATTGCAGGCCACAAATTTCATTCCTTTCCCAGACTGCCTTAATGAATGTGGTTACTTTGGGGATGTACCACTGCAAAGCTTTTTGGAAAATACACTTTAGGTTCTCATGAAATAAGAACAAGGTAATAAATTAACTTACCAAGAGATTTCAAGTTTCCTATCACACAATTTTAGTGTGATCCATAAACAATTGTATAGCAGAAAAATGGTCACCATTCATAAAAAAGTGTTTCCTAGAATGCATTGAATAACTTTGTAAAATTTGAGAATTCAAATTTTAACTTTTTTTATATCCAGAAAAATGTTGGAGACAGTTTTGGAATTATTCTTGTGTTAAACATAAACAAATTAGAAGTCAGGGTATATATATCTCCTAAAAATATATTGATGTTTTGTAGACGCCAAAGAATAGAATATGTAACCTTAGAAAAGCATAACTGAATAAGAAATTAAAAAGGAATTTCTGCAGGGCCTTTAATTCATGTTTTGTTGTATATGTAACTCTATTTTTATTTTAATTACATGCAAACCAGCCAGGATCTTTTAAAATTTAGTAAAAATATTTAACAGTATTCCATATTTGAACACCTGCATTTTGAGTTGAATTTGGTGGCAAAGATGTATTGACAAAAGTTAGAAATATTAGATTATTTATATTTATATAATCATAAGCATTAAAGAACAATTGTTCAACATACATATTAATGAATCCTATGTCTCAGAAACTGATAGCCTCCAAGGGACAGAAAATTAAAGAAGATGAGTTTTATAATCTTACAGAACTTACTTTTAATCCTGGGTTTTAAAACTACTAGATGTGTGACTTTGACCAAATTATTCATATTTCCTTATTATCTATGTTTGTTCTGCAAAATGGAGATTAATAATAATTCCCTTTGGGGGCCTTTCTGATAATGAGAGATTTCAAACAATTGACCATATAATTGGCTGAGAAGCATTTAAGAAAAATCCCTAGGCTTTGAGACAGTCAAAGATTCCTACAATGATTTTATATTTGGGCAACATACTAGAAGAACCTACAGAGATTTTAAGATGTTGGGAAGATCATGCCATTTCCAAGACTAATTAAATTAGAATACCTGAGGAAGGAGTCCAAACGTTGGTATCTTTAAAATAACTTCTCCAGTTATTATATGTTGCAATTTAGTTTGAAAATCAGTGATTCAATTCAATAGACTCATTTCATGGCTTGACTTAAATTTTCTGTGTTCATGACCGTTACTGAATTCAGTATAGAAGTGCTCTTAATTGAATCAAAAACAACAAATGGAAGAAAATAAGTCAAAACATTATCTGAACAAAGGCAGAATAAAATTAGAAAATGAAAGGAAATATTATGAATTTATTAATCTTCAATAATAAAATAAAATAGTCAAGAAGTAGCAAGCATTTTTTCAAAGCGAAGCTGAAGCATAATAGAATTAGCACAATCCTTTTATATATTTGTATAATTTTGGTCAAAATACAAAGGCAGGTTCTGAGGATAAACTTTAAAAGTTATTCTAATGATACATAGAAACATGTAATAACAAATGCAGAATGGGCAATTTTGCATGAGATTTATAATTTGGTATTGTTCAATTTGAAAGTTAGTTATATTACTTTTTGCCTGTAGAATTTTCGGTTGCTAACTTTTCTCCATTTGAGATCTTCTAAAGTTATTCACCTACATTTACCTTGTAAATTTAAAAAGTTGTCTCAGTTCAATATCAATCTGTCCCAGGTGGATCCCATAAAACCATGACAGTTTTAATTGCTTTTATGAAACCAAAATGGGATTAATACAAATTTTCTTTTGTCAAGGAAATTATCAATTATTAAAGATACCAGGAAATTTTTATGAATTTATTTTAATAAACAAACAAGTGAATTTTTATAAAAGAGAATATTTTACATCTGCACTTTGAATTGTTCTAATATAAGAAAAATGTGTATGCATATGTAGACAATACAAGGAGTGTTTTCATTTATCAATTTGAAGGATAGTCTGTTTATCAATTTTTTCCTTTAAATATAAAAGAATATATTGAAATATAATATATAATAGTATTATACATAATATATAAATTATTACTACATGAAATTAGTGAATAAATTTTTATGTATAAATTTTCAAATTTAGTATTTATATCTTGTGCATATTTAATTCTAATATTTAACTCTGAGCAATATTTTCTCATAATTTATCATTCTAATAACATGAATTAAATTAAGGCTTATTTATGGGTTTATCATCTTATTTACTTAAGCACCATTTATTTTATTTAATAATTATAACTTGTATACATAAAATTCAAAAGTTTTTTTCAAATATTTCACTTTCAGGCTAGGACTAGAACATTCACACCAAGATAGTTACCTATAAGTGCTTGTAGTATTCAGATTCATATTTTTAAAATTACACACACATCATATAGAATGATGCTTCTGTGAAACATTCACATTAGTAGTTCTGGAATCTGTGAACATTACTTTGAATAACAAAAGTAATTTTAAAAATGTGGTTATAATAACAATTTTGAGATGAGAAGATAATTCTAAATTATCCAGGTGAACACATTCTAAGTATGAGTCCTTAGAAGCGAAAATAGGATGGAAAGAAAGAGTCAGCAATAGGGAACCTTGAAGTAGGAAAGAAAACACACTTCACTAGCTTTGAAGATGGGAGGTGTCACAGATAGAGGAATGTGGGTAGCCTTTAGACTAAAAAGTCAAGTAAAGATAGTTTTCCCTGTAGCCTATAGAGAAAGTATAACCTTGCTAAATCCCTTTTGAAATACAGATTTCTAGAGCAGTAAAAAAAATACAATTTTGTTGTTTTAAACTAAGTTTTTGAAAATTTAATTTAAGAGTAATAGGTATATGTGTATATGTGTATATGTACATATTTATGTCTCTATATAATTTATAACTGTATATATCTATATACCCATCTCTCCCTCTCTCTCTCTCAATACCTAGCTATCTATAGATATAGATAGTCAAAGAAGATTTGGAAACCAAAATATATCTAGGAATTCAGAAGAACAATCTATACAACGTGGCTTAACTGTTTATTTTATATTTTATTAGGTGTCTGACCATATGAAGTTAATATTTTAGAGACACAACCATGGTTGTCCTCCAAGATTTGGATTGTAAGAAGGAATGAACAAGCCAGATACTTAATGAAGATTGGGGAATGGCAATAATGACATCTAAACCGGCACTTGCTAAGATTGTTTGAATAAAAAGGAAAGGAAAAGGAAGGATTTTAGGGTATTCTTTAAAAATACAGTATTTTAAAAGGAAAAAATTATTAATTAATCATTGCTAGCTGGTCTTTCATGAGTGGTAAATGAATAGGATCTTTTTTTCCCCCTGACTAAGCTAATCACTTTCTGTTTATTCAATTGTAAAAAGATAGTGATACTCACAGTTTCAAGTTAATTAGGAAAATAAATAGAAACTATAAGATACAATGGTCGTTTGGGTATATAATATATTCTCAGAAAAATCAGGTCCTTTTGTTTCTGTATGCTCATAGTGCCTACTACTATACTGGGTAAACCCATGAAAAATGTTTTCTAAAACTAAAAATTATCACAACTTACTTACCTTTAAAAGCAGTCATTTGTTTGAGATTTAATAAAATAGTCTTAAAAAATAGAAAGTGAATGATAACTTATGAAAAGCTTGGGACTCTTGTTTATTTCTAATTAAGAATAATTGCTCTGAATAAATATTCAGCCATATAATCTTCACAAATTTCTAAAAACAATCATTTTCACAGACCTCTGCTAGAAGGGATTAGTTTTAAATATCTATTTTAAATTTTATCTTTCAGAATTGTGAACATCTTCAAATAAAAAGTTCAAAGTATATTCTACAATGCCAGAGCGAATGCTATTTTGCTTAGAATTCTATTAATAATTTGCCCATTTATATCTTCAATTAAATTTTCAATGTGTCTTAGATACTTAACAAGTTAATTTGTTGTATTTACTTGAGAATAAGTAAAGGGAATAGAATTATAGAGAAAGGACATATGATATACATATGATAAAAATAAAATAAAACTTGACCATCTTAACATATATATGGGTATAATTTAATCACTTTATAGCTCTACTCCAATGGACTCTTTTTGTCTCCTCAAAATCTCTTAGTTGAAATCTACAATGGAATTTTACAATATGATTGTATTTGGATATGAAACGTGCAGGTCATTAAACTATGAGGGTGAAAAACAACTAAATGAAATTAGTGTCTTTGAAAGGCCTCAGGGAACTCTCTTGCATTCTTTCTCCATTGTAAAGGTGAAACTGAATTCACCTGAATTGAAGAGTGTAAGAAGCGTATGCCATTGACATGCCTGGACATGCCAGGGTCTCACTGGGTTGCTGGCCATAAGGAACAGCAGCCATTGACTTGCTCAGTCATGCCTAACTGCAATTGATGGGGGCTATGAGGGACATCTAATCATAGGCCTACAATTGATAAGGAGCTCAGCCCATGCAATCAAGGTCTGCAAGGGGAACCTAACCATTAGGCCTACAATTGATAGGGAGTTCAGCCCATGTAATTGATAAGGGGCAGTAAGGGGCACCTAACAACAGGCCTACTGGTAAAAATTGATAGGGAGCTCAGCCTATGCACATGTGCAAAGAAAGGCCCAGTTGCAATTATAGTATCTAACTGGACATAACCAAAGGATATTGGCTTTTACTGGGTGTAACCAATCACCAGCCCACACTACCAACTTGGAACTGCTTTTAAACTGCTTGTCCTGCCACATTTTGGGGCTTGCTTCAAGGACATCAATGAGAAAGGCCACCTTGCTGTCCATCCCTTGATCAGCTCCATCATTCTCTGATGTCCAGCAGTCAACTGAAGAGAACCACCAGACAAGGACAACATCTGCTCTTTGGCTAAGAGAAGTCACCTGGCATCGGAGGTATTTTGGGACTTATGGTTGCCTTAGAATTGTGTGAATTAATTGTAATGTTTAGTTGCTGTAGGATTATATAAATTAATTGTAATGTTTAGCTGCCCTAGGATTGTGTGAATTGCAGGTAGTGCTTAGTTGCCCTAGGACAGTGTAACTTATGTATAGTGTTTAATTAGTGCACATCAAATGCTAGTTGGGGTGCTCCAACACACCCAACAATTTTTGCATTAATTAATTATATTTCATGATTGTTATGATTGAACATACACTTGCATTTAAAGACAATCCGCCTTCGAGTAATTATTAATTATGTATGCCACTCATGACAAAGAGGGTACTCACAATAACTCACTGTTCTGGCACCTGATCTCAGACTTCCAACTTCCTGACTAGAGAAATGAATCTTTCTGATATTTTTAGTGTGTGGTGAAAGGTTCACTCTGAAATGGACACGACACACTCCATATAACCAAGAGATCTTTATTCATGGGACTCAATGCAAGTAGACGCTTGGAGGAGAGCCGTGCAAAGGATGGGATGTCATAAGGTCTGAGGTAAAATGCATTGTGGATTGGTTATTTCAGGCTGGCATTTCAGATAAGAACTGGTGGTCTGGCTGTGATGCCCCCTGAAGTCACTTCTAGGAGTTGAAAGTTAACTCAGCCAGTTAGGGTTTGTTAACTTGGGTGGGAAGCTCAGGCCAGAAACTGCCTGGGCTGAGACTGGAAGGGAGAGACAAAAATGGGTATGAGGAGGGCTGTTTCTCTCTTACATAGGGGATTTTGTTATAGCAGCCCCAAATAAGATACTCAATAAAAAAAAGTGACCACTTACTTAATCTAAGTTATTTCATGTATTTGAAAATGAGACAGACTGTTTTTATTTTAACTTCCTTGCCTGTTTTTAACAATGTTTTGATTCATTTATATTTACTAGGATTTTAATACTACATGTCAATGTCTTAGTAAACATCGTTGAACCAAACATACAAAAATGTTTATCCATAAGACTTTCAATTTCAGTTGATAAAATTGACAATGAAATAATCATAATAAGTAAATATACTATGGTCTAAAAATTAAAAATATTATTGAACAATAAAAATTGTGGTAACTAAATAATATAAGGTTTTCTTATGGTATAAACTAACAAAAATTTCAAAAGATGAATATATTTATCAACTTATTCAAAGAAATGCTTGCATACATATTTGTTTAATTTCTAAGCCTCCTGTGACAGACAAATTATTATGAATAAGGATCACAGAATTGAAAGGTTAAAAATTCAATTGAAATCACGAGTGATGTGTTCAGGAACTCAGACAGAAATGACACCAGATAAGGAAATATCTCTTTGTTTATGAGATGAAGCATTGTTACATATTCTGTTATTGATTCAGGTTGTTTACTGGAAATTTAACATAGAGGAAAGGATTAATGTCTTCTGAGTGCTGTTTTATATGTGAGAGAACCCTGTTTTGAGCTAGAGCTCCCTGGCAAAGGAATCAGAACACACTTCCAGCTCCATTTACAGCTAGAACCAAAAATTCTGTTACTCAGACAAGCCCACTTTAGACTTCTCTTTAAAAAGTAATAATAGCATGAGGAAAAAAACTCATGATAGAACTTCTGTTTTTTTGTAGATGTAAACCAGTGAGGTGATTGCTTACAGAGGGCACAAGAAACAGAAGTCTGATGGTTGGAAGGTCACAGAACAGTAGCTCTCTGGTGGCAATAGTGCAGTCTAGTCACCATATTGGTTTTGTGCTCCACAGTAGCAGGGATAGTTTCTTCCCAGGTATATATTTCTGATGAGGCACTTAGGGAAGCATATTTTTATATATTTATTTTGTTCCTCCAATAATTAATGTATTATTTTATGAATGAGTTAGCCACTGATGAAACTCTTTTCTACTTAAAGTAGATAGAGGGCTTTCAGTTATGTTATACTCCAGGACCTTGATCCAATTAATTTAGAGTAGAGGGAAATTCCTCTCTCTCTTTCCATTGTTATCTATTTTTCTTTTTTTTAAGACAACCCACTTGAATACATTTCGTGTTTGACAATTATCAAAGTGAGGGTCCTACCTTTCTACAGAGACTGGGAGATAAAGACCCTGTTTTTCTTAATGATTACAGTGCAAAAGAAGGGCTCCTAGACCCTTGAGAAACATTCCCAATTCCAGAGTTTAAGAGATTTACTTCTCAAAGGGCAGAAAAAGCATTTACAATAGAAAGGGTTTTTGTTTGATTCTTTGTATGGCTTTGTTTGTAAATGATCTAAAAAAGGGGAGGGGAGTTTAAAAAGCTATTATTTCAGAAAACTGTCTAACCTTTAGTCAAACTCATCTTGTTCACAGTATGTAAAAAGCCAGCAAAGAACTTAGCTCTATTCACATAGGGAGACTAGAGTCCTCAGTAAGGAATTCACTTATCAGGAGAGGACAAACAGATCTGAGTTTTCAGTAAAACCAAGGTGTTTTCTCATGCTTTTTTGTGTATTTTTCTACTGCTCTCTGGCTCCTACTGCTCTGGCCAATCCCTGTCCTAGCTCTCCAACCCCAGGGTTCAGTGACAAAGCCTGAAGAGTAGGTAACAAGGAATAAATAAATGAATAATCAAAATAAATAAATAATTAGGTGCAAAATAATAAGCACCTAAGAAAACGTCTAAATTGTTGTTGTTGTGACGGAATGAAATAAAAGGCAGGAAGGGAAGGCTAGCTCCAGTTCAGTGAAGCAATTATGAAAACAGGTGAGGATACTGAAGAGTCAGGGGAGCAGAGAGACCTGGTAGGGGTCTGAGCAGCAAGCCAGGCAAACTATAAAAGAAGCAGAGAAAAAAACATCTAATATAGAGTTTGCTAGGATGTCAACTGATTGAAGACACAGGTCATCCCTTAAGAATATGTTGTTTTGTGGTATGTGTAGGAAGTACTTGATACTGATCCTTAAGCAGTCTGGAAATAAATACTGTTTATCTGAGGATTTACTTAATTTCTAGGTTTTGCCTGAACCACCAAACCATACCCTTGTTATACCCAGACTAGTTCAACCAGATTAATTCCATGCATATTTGATGGATTCATTCAATAAAATATTGAGAATTGATCAATATATGTTATGCCAGTACTGTTTACATGCATTTTCACAAAGAATTTCAAATATAAGAATAATATATAACTTGAGGTAACTGAAAGAACTAATTTGATTATGACATGGTCTTTGGATATTTTAGGAAGAGAAACTATAAATCACATGCATTTTAAGCCACAGTGAAAGAACAGGATATGCGTAATGCTAAACTGCATGCTATTACTGATAAATCTTTCCTTTTGGGAAAAGTAATTACTGCTACTCTTCTGAACTTTAGGTACCTGCTATTAACCCAGTAGGAAATCTTAAATTGTAACTTACCCTAAAGTCAACCACTCACAGAAATGAATGGGCTCCTCCTTCTAATAGAAATAACAAACACTCTTTCATTCCTTCTTTTGAGCTGGAGGGAATAATCATTGCATATAAATAGGGTGTATATTGTTCACATTTAAGTATCCTTTTTGGTGTATTTTTTCACTTAAATTCATGTAAAGTAAAAAAATCAGTGGTAAAGTACAATGTTTTACTTTTAATTGTTGTTATTTTGTACTCCTTCTAAATGTAAGCTAAGTTAGATACATATCAGTAAAACAGGCATTTGTAATCATTTTATATAAAACATTCACAAAAGAAATGTAAAATTGTTTTTGTCTCTTTTTAAATAGCATACACTGGCTAGTGATTGCATCTGCTCACTGGCATATTTTTTCATAGTTTAATGATTAAAGACTTTAGAGAAGTTCACCTATATCAGTCATACCTTTTTTGGTAATTTCATGCTGCCTTCTGACTGAACACTTGAAAAACCAAGGAACTATACTTTCAGTAAACTGTACATAGAATATTAGGAAACAACCCATAACTTCTGATTTATAAATAAAAATGCTCTGAAATCTCACTGAGTTTTGTGTGTAAACATGTCTGAATGTAAATCTGAAGCCAGAATTAGACAGGCAGTCAGTATAAGTCTGATCAAGGAAGACAATTTGGGTCTGGGAAGTTGAAGACTGCTCTCTGAGGGATGATAAACCTTCAGAGCCCTTCTTCCCTCATTATCAAGATAACTTGCCCCTGTTCCAACCTGTTGCTAAGGTAACTTGTCCCAAGAATTGTTTCTCCCTCCAGGGAGTTCTAAAGTTGTTATTACTGTGTCCTGGGATGCTCCATCTGGCCCTTCCTCCTGGCCCTTTGCTTCTCACCTTTGGCCATTCCACCTGGACATCTCCTGAGCCTAGTCACTTAAGCAGGAAAGAGATATGGGGAAGAGAGCAGGAAAACAAAGGAAGCCTAAGACATAAAAAAAGACAGAACACTCACTTCTTGGGATACCAGGATACCAGCTATGGCCCCTACTCTCTCCCAGGAGAAATCCATGTTACCCCTTCTAAATAAACCTGCTTTCTCTGCTTGCCTTGCCATGCCTCTCTGATTTTATACTTCAACATGTGAAGAAGCAGGACACATCACTGGTAACTGGCGATATCAAATGTGTGTACAAAACAGTATATTATTTAGTGCTATTATTTATATTACCAAGAAGATAGTTCTGATGTATATTTTTGCTACATTAATTTGTGAAACAACACTGAATATATGCTATGATATCCCTCTGAAGTTAATGTATAAACAGGTAGATGATGCCGATGGATGAATGAGTAATTGACTGTCACTATAGAAAAGAACAGAAGGATCACAGTCCAGAGGGGCTCAGCAATTTTTAGTCTTCAGGTCATGTTGTGAATTCACAATTTGCAGAATTGATGTGTATTTTTTTTTTTTTTTGGAAATAACCTTGAATGTAGGCAGTTTATATGAAATAGGCTCAATAAAATTGGTATTTGTCTCATTAACTCATTTTCCCACTGCTTTTATTTGTTCATAGAGAAGTGTGTGCACATGTGCAGAAATCTGATATTTTAAGTTAGTGTCAATTTCTGATATATGTATCCTAATATTCACAATACAATTTACTCTACATACTCAAATAGAGGATGTTTTTATAAAATAATATAGCACACCATAAAAATGAAAAAACAATCTTACAGGGAAATGCCAAATTCTTACCTAAAATATTATCCTTATTTAATTAATACCATGAAACATACTTTATAGCAATCCTGAGGATACCCCCTATATTTCATAGGTACTTGTTAAAAATAATAAAGTTGCTTAGTACAAATGTAAGACAATCTGTGTGAGCTGAATAAATACTGGTTGACTGGCTGAGTGAAGTAATATATAGTCTTTGTAATGAAGATGTGATTTACTAAACATATTTAAAACATTCTGACTGAAATAGTTCTAAATACTTTGGGTTGCTAAAATTGAGCTTTTTGGGCAAAAACATTTAGCAACTAGTCATAATAATTGTATTAAGTAACCTATAAAATATATAGAGATGAAACAGTATAGTGGAAATGCTAGTTTTTAAATTAACATTATACTTTAATAGTGCAATTGGAGATATAGGATTTACATGAATTTCTTTTTTTTTTTTTTTGGTACTGGGGATTGAACTCAGAGTACTAGACCACTAAGCCACATCCCCAGCCCTATTTTGTATTTTATTTAGAGAAAAGATCTCTCTGAGTTGCTTAGTGCCTGGCCGTTGCTGAGGCTGGCTTTGAATTTGTGATTCTCCTCTCTCAGCCTCCCAAAGTGCTGGGATTACAGACGTGCGCCACTGAGCCCAGTTTACGTAAACTTATTCTTATCTAAGATATTTTTTAAAAATTCATTTATTGACAGAGCTTCACAGGAAAAGAGATACTAAAATCTTGCAATAGAATATTTTTATATTGTTTGGAATTGCCAAGGGAAAGAATAAGAATATGTGCAAAGCCATGAGATAGTGAAACATACATTGTAAACAATGCATAAATATTAGTAGTTTTAACATTTTTCAATATACTGTAGTATCATTTACATTTAAAAACCCACATCCATTTTGAATGTACCTTCCCACTATCAATTTATTCAGAGGCACTGTGTCAGCCTATTTTAGAAAACTAGGAAGTAAGAAACTCCCTGATGTTCAACAATTTCCTATGTTACAGGGTAGTTTCTTATAAAATATGAAAGTAACATTATTTATAGCACAGCTCAAATCATTGCCAAATAACTATCTAGACTCTTCATCAGAATATCAAGTGTGGGATAATTTGTTAGGTCCTTTCTGTCTACCTATACATATATCAAATTTCCCTCTTAAACCAGGTCTTTGAAGAGCTTAACTCACTGTTGCACCAAACTCTTTTTCTTTAATTATAATTATTAACATTTATTAATTGAACAAATTAATGTGTTTTGCTGAATGATTTGCATGCATGCATATATTATGGCTTGATTATTTCTACCTTCCCTTCTGTCCTCTCTTACATGCCTTTTCCCTCCCTCTTCTTGTCCCCTTCCCTCTTCCATTTTAAGGCTTTTTTTTTCCTTAATAGTTTTAGTATGGTGCTGTTCTACTTTGCATTCCCATCAATAAAGTATAAAGATTACTATTTCTCACATCTTCATCAGCATTCTTTTTAATGCTTTTTTAATTTTGATTTTGATTGTAGCCATTCCAAATGGGGTGAGGTGGAACTTTGATATAGTTTTGATTCACATTTCCCTGATGCTAAAGATGTTAAATATTTTATGTGTATATGTTTATTGTGTATTTGTACTTGTTTTGAAAATTGTCTATTCAGATGATTTGGCCATTTTTTTAAATTGAATCACTTGTTCCTTTTTGTTGATTATGTGAGTTCTTTATCTATTCTGGATATTAATCTTCTGTCTGAAGAATAATTAGCAAAAATTTTCTCCCATTTCATGGGTTATCTCATCACTCTGTTGATTATTTCCTCTGTTGTTATTGACAAATTTTAATTTAATGTAATCTATCTCATTTGTCATTTTTTTTATTTTGTTAACTGAGTTATTGGAGTCTAATCTAGGAAATTGTTGCCTATGCAAATATCTTGAAGTATTTCCCATATGTTTTCTTTTAGTAGTTTCAAAGTTTCTGGTCATACATTGAAACCTTTTACCTATTTTGAGTTTATTTTTTTATGGGGTGAAAGAGAAGGGTTTCTTCTAAGTCTTCTACATGTGGATATCCAGTTTATCCAGAACTATTTATTGAAAGGCTATTTTTTATTATATGTTTATTTAGGCACTTTTGTTAGAATCAAATGGTTGTACTTGCAGTGGGTCTACGTTTAGACCTTCTGCTCCATTTCAGGGATTTACACATCTATGTTCATGCTAATACAATACTGTTTTGTTATGATGTCTCCGTAGTATATTTTGAAATCAGGTAATGTCATGTTGCAAATGTTGCTCTTTTTGATCAGTATTGCCTTGACTATTCATGGTCATTTATACTTCCATATGAATTTCAGGATTTTTTCCCCTTATTCTTTGAAGAATGTTAATGGTAGAATGATGTGGATTGCTTTGGATGTTCAAATCACTTTGAGTAGTATGGCCATTTTATCGATATTCTTTCAATTAAGAAAATAGAAGATCTTACTATCTTCTAGTGTTCTTAGGTTTCTTTATCCAGTGTTTTATAATTTTCATTTAAAGAGGTCTGTTATTTCCTTAGTTTGGTTTATTCTTAGATAGATTTTTTTGGCTATTGTGAGTAGGATTACTTTCCTGATCTTTGTCAGTGAGTTAATTATTGGCATATAGAGCTTTTAATTGAGCTTTAACACAAGTATATACATCGATATTCACCACCATAATGGAGATAGACAAGATTTTTAATCCCCCCAAATATAATATCTTTTCCCTACTACCACTTTACTACTACCTTTTAAGACTAAAGATTAATTTTATCAGACTAAAATCTCATTAAAATCTAATAACAGTATACAACATTTTGTACCTGACTTCTTTTACTTAATGTAATGTGGGAAAAAAAAATGGTGTTGAATGTATCAGTGATACCGCCAGTTACCTGTATTTCTGCTTCCTCACATTCGGAAGTATAACATTAGAGAAGCACACCAAGGCAAGCATTTAAGCAGCGTTTATTTAAAAAAGGTAACATATAATTCTCCCAGGAAGGGGAAGGGGAACATAGCTGGTATCCTTGTATCCCAAGAAGTACACATGTTTAGCTTTTTATATGTCCTAGGGTTCCTTTGTTCTCCTGCTTTCTTCCCCATATCTCTTTCCTTCCTGCCTATGTGACTAGGCCCAGGAGATGCTTAGTGGGATGGCCAAAAAGGTGAAAAGCACATGGATGGGGGAAGGACACAGATAGAATGATTTGGACAGGAAGGGGGCATAAGTAACAACTCCTGTAGGGAGGGATAATCTCTAGGGGGAGGTTATTCTGAAAAGGGTGGAGGAAGGGCTCTGAAGACATTAGCATTTGAATACCTCTCCAACTTTACAGACCCAATTGGCCTTCTTGCTCCTACCTGACTCTATTTACCTATATACACTGACTGCCTGTCTAATTCTGGCTTCATCAGTAGTTCACTAATTTCTGTCACTGTATTCCATTTCATTGGATATTTTATAACCTGTTTACCTTTTCTCTCACTGATTGACATTTGAGTTATTACTTTATATAGAGCTATTATAAATTTCCACATGAGTATTTGGGTTTTCCTTTCGTTTTGTATAAATATACATAAATGGAATTGCTGGATTGTGTGATGAATATTATTTTTGTTTCACTAATTTTCCATCATTTTTAAATTCTAGTATGACCAGAGTTTTATTATAGTTTTTAATTTATGTAGTCCTTATTAAATATAGATTGGATTCAATTGCAAAGAATTAAGCAATACATTTCAGCAGCAAGTAGACTCATTTTACAACTAAATATTTTGTGTCTGGGCAATAATAGAGTATATAATTCTTAGGTGATGCTGGTGGTTCAGAAAGTGTTGTTATTCTTGCAATATTAGATGAAAAAATTTTATTCTAATTCCTCCTTTCACTGACAGATCATCATTTACATGTTCGCAAAACCTGTTGAAATATTTACTATAAAATATTTGGAGAATGAATTCATTTGCTCCTAATTCTAATAGTTTATAATATCAGAGTATAACATTGAAGTTAGTTTAAAAAATTTGTTTTTTAAGTATACTTTGGCTCAACTTTTTTTCCTCATAGGTGGAAAAAATTTTTTTTCTCATATGTGGAAATTAGGGAAAAATAGATAACCTGAAATTAGAAATTAGAAGAGAGACTATTTAGGGAAACCATTAACTCATACAACTAATACATGTTGATCATGAAAAAACTTAATGTTGGAGCTGTAACTCCCCTCCCCCTTTGGTATTGGGGATTAAACCCAGGGGCACTTTAACACTGAGCTACATCCCAGCCCTTTTTATTTTTTATCTTGAGGTAGGGTCTCACTAAGTTGCTTAGGGCCTTCCTGAATTGCTGAGGCTGGCCTCTAACTTGTGGTCCTCTTGTCTGAGCCTCCCAAACTGCTGGAATTACAAGTATGCACCACCATGCCCATCTGAGCTCTAAGACTTTATTATCAGCACTGCTGCCTGGAAGTCAGGATGTCACCAATAAAAAATTAAGACATCAATAAACCATTAAAATAAAATATGAGATGAGTTAGTATTAAAAATCCCCATCACCACTATGGCTTTTCACCAAACTATGGGTTGTAGAATAAATGGTTAATATCAGAATTCTGATATTACCACATATATGTAGGAAAGCACACTTAATTGTATTGGTTGTTTAGAATTCTATACCAAATATTTCAATGGGTTAATAATAAAGACATTAATTTAAAACAAAAGGAAATCTCAACTATAATGATCAACCATTTGAAACAAAACAATATGTTTTTTATCTTGACGTCACATGTCAGTACACAAAACAAGTTATTAGTTTTAACAGGTCTTATTCCAAATGCCAAATTCTTTAGTTTGAATATTTTACTCTAAGCACAATTATATAGTTGACTTTAATAATGATTAATTAATTGATTAAATTAATTGATTAATTCATATGTTTAGCTTGTTATGTATTTTACATTATGTAAGGATATGTTTAAAATGTGAGATGCAAAGTCCTTATCTTTGTTTATCTAGTAGCAGTAATAAGCAAAAAAATGATGACTAATTGAAATCACATTAAAATTTACAGTATAGAATGTAATTCAAATATTCAAGCATGATATGATATTATTAGCAGGGAAAACTTCCAGCAAAAGTAGTTAATTAGCACTGAATCATAATGCTACTATCTTTGTGCATGGTTCTTAAGCTGTGAACTGGTAATGGGCTATATGTAAATGATGAATAAGTGTGATAGCCTCAACACATTTTCAACTTAAGGAAACAACTGGTCTTATTACTGGAGTAGTGAAAAAATATTTTCAACTCTATTATGAAGTATAGTTATTACCACTTTATTGATTAGGGAGATATTTATATGTCATTTGAAGACTATGTTACACTCTTCAGGGAGGAGTTGAGGCATTGACTAGAATGACTACATCTAATTCAAAAGAATATTAGTTTGTTAATTTGAATGAATGAGATTCATCACTTGTGAAAATACCAAATAAAGCTCTATAATCCTCAGCACATTTTAAAATTTTATCTTATAACTCTCTTTATTTCTTTTTATCTTATAACTTTCTATCTCTCTCTCTCTCTCTCTCTATATATATATATATATATATATTTATATATATAACTCTCTCTATATATATCTATATATATCTCTCTATGTAGAGAGAGATATATATCTAGAGAGAGAGAGAGATTTTTTTTTTTTTGGTACCAGGGATTGAATTTAGGGGCACTCGACCACCAAGCCACTTCCCCAGCCTTGTTTTGTGTTTTTTATTTAGAGACAGGGTCTCACTTTGTTGCTTAGTGCCTCGCTATTGCAAAGGTTGGCTTGGAACTAGTGATTTTCCTGGCTCAGCCTCCCAAAATGCTGGGATTACAGGTGGGTGCCACTGTATCCAGCTTATTTCTTTATATTTTTAACAAACATATAATAATTATGTATATTAATAAGGTACTAAGTATTATTTTGGTATGTAAATACATTATGTAAATGTAAATCAAACTAATTAATATCTATCATCTAATCAATATGTATGTACATGTGTATGTATGTATATGTGTGTGTGTGTGTGTGTGTGTGTGTGTTGTGAGGTTTAAAAATCTATTCAAGGAATTTAAAAATACATATTATTATTAACTTTGGTCATGATGCAGTGTAATCAATCACTAAAATTTATCTCTGTAGTAGTCTGGGAGAGAAAGCCTTTGGGCAACATCTTCCCTTTCTCCATTCTCTCCTGCCCCTTCTCTAGCTTCTGCTATTTATACTTCTCTGTTCCTATGACTTTTTTCTTTTTTAGATTATACAAAAAAGTGAGATCATATAATATTTGTGTTTCTGTGCCTGACTTATTTTTTCATCAACATTGTCACAGCAACAGAATGTCCTTCTTTCAAAGCCAGTATGATATTCCATTGTTAGATAGCATAATGTTTTTATTCTTCCATTGAAGAACATGTAGGTTGATCTACCTCTTGGCTACTGTGAACAGTGCTGCAATTAACATTGTAGTGCGTGCATATACCTGTCTGGACACCCATTATAATTCCTTTGGCTATATACTCAAAAGTGGGTTTTCTGAGTCACAAGAAAATTCTATTTTAATTTTACTTTTTGTAGAGCAGCCATATTAGTTTCCAAATTGCTGAACATATTACATTCTCACCATCAGAGTTCAAAGGTTTCCTTTTCTCCACAACCTTGAAATCAGATGTTATAAATGGCCTCATTATATTAGGCTTTCTAACAGGTTCAGATCTAATTGTAGTTTTAATTTACATATTTTGGTGATTAGAGATGCTGAACATATATCTGTTGTCCATCCATTTATTTTTTCTTTTGAGAAATGTTTTTTGAGATCCTTTGCTAATTTTTAATTGGGTTACTATTTTCTTTCTGTTGAGTGTTTGTGTCCCCAATGTATTTTTGAATTAGCTCTATTTTTTTTTTTGTTGTTTAATTTTGCAAGTAGCTTTATTTTAGATGTACAGTTTGTAACTATTTTCTTTCAACCCTGGGTTGTCTGTTTGCTCCTGTTGTTTTCCTTGGTTCTGTACACACTTTTTGTTTCATGTTATCTCATCTGCTTTTATGTTTCCTTTTCTTTTTAAGTCCTACCCAAGAAATTATTATTCAAACAATGCTTTATGATCTTTCCCATATTGTTTCTTCTAGTAGCTTTGTATCAGATCTTAAAGTCTTTTTAATTCTGAGTTGATTTTGAGATATGAGATAAGGTCTAATTGGATATGTCTTTACATGAACATTCAGTTAACCTAGCATTGTTTATTGAAAACATTGTTCTTTTCCCATTGGGGATTTCTCGTACTTTTATCAAAACACAACTTATTTGTAGATATTTGATTTTATTCTGTGCCTCTGTCTCTAAAATAATAAATAAATATGAATTAACCATAAAATGATCTGATGTTCAAAATAACTAGGATTGAAGCCTGTTTCCTATGAATATGAATAGTCACAGGGATTACATATTATTAATAGTTTACATTCATATTGAGCCAGTTATGAATATAGGAAAACATGGAAATATATATGAAAGATATTTGCTAATTTACAAAAGGAAAATGTGTATTTGATTTCTACTTTTTAGAAAGTTTTTATTAGAGTATACATTTATACATAATTGTGGGTTCATTTAGACATATTTATAAATGCATATAACATATTTTTTTATTTCAATTCTCAGTACTTTTGTATTTCCTCTCTTGCTCCCTCACCCTGATCCTTTTTCTGCTCATCTTCCCTTCTATTTATTATTTATTTATTTATTTATTTATTTATTTATTTATTCTTTTATTCTTTTATTTATTTATTTTGGTGCTTGGGATTGAACTCAGGGGCATTCAACCACTGAGCCACATCCCCAGCCCTATTTTGTGTTTTATGTAGAGATAGGGTCTCACTGAGTCGATTAGCACCTTGCTGTTGCTGAGGCTGGCTTTGAACTCATGATAATCTGTCTCAGACTCCCAAAGTGCTAGGATTATAGGCATGTGCCACCATACCTGACTTCATTATTTTTTAATTGGTTCATTGTAGTTATACAATAAAATGGAATTCATTACAATATTCTCATAGAGGCACATAGCAAAACCTTGTCAATCACTCTGCAGTTCAACTCCTTCCCCATCTCCCATCTTTCTTTCCTCCCCTCAGTCCTCTTCTTCAATTCCACTATTCTCTCTTATGTATTATTGAGATGTCCTTTTTAAAAAATTTCTTAATATTTCTCTACTTTGTCAATGTGAGAGAGAACATTTAAGCCTTGACTTTTTGAGTCTGGCTTATTTCACTTAGTATTATCTTCAGTTTCATCCATTTGCTGGCAAGTGACCTAATTTCCTTACTTTTTAATTGTTTAAATATCACATTTTCCTTATTCATTCATATGCTAATGGGTACCTAAGCTCATTTTATAACTAGAATATTAAGAATTATGCTCCTGTAAACACTGGTATTTATGTCACTGTGGAGAGTGGATAGGCCTCTGTTATTGGCTGATCCTGTGGTGTAGGCAAAAGCCAAGCTAGGGAAATATTCCTTGCCAAAAGGTAAAGATGTGAACATCCTTGGTACTCTTCTCTGTAGTTATCAGATGTTCCAGTACAACGGGTTTTCTGGGTACAGCAAGATAGTCAAAGGATGTTCCTAACACTGAAACAACAGTATAGTTACAAAAACATTTCTAGCTTTGTGAAGTTTTAATGCACAAAGAAGCCTCTTAATAATAACTAACAAGCCTTGAACAATTTACAGTGCCCCATATAGTTAAACTTTTTGATTAGGAGACCCTATATAATAAACTTGTGGAGCTAGATCTGAGTCACTGTTCCTCCATCAGAAGGCAGTGTCCCACCTGGCCCCAGCTTTGCTTAAAAATGTATCTGTGTTTTTCTTTGTTTCTGTGTTTTTCTCAATCTCCTCTCACCCCTACTCCAGAATTTTTGTTGATGCTGTGCACCTCAGCATATCACTATAGTATAGTGAATTTTAGTTTTTTTTTTCTTTCTTTTTTTTTTTTTCTTTGTTGTTATTTTGTATATGTACCATAGAGTGGGATAGCCGGGTCATCTGATGGTCCCATTGCTAGTCTTTTGAGGAATTTCCATACTGCTTTCCAAATGATTGAACTAATTAACATTCCTACTCATAAAACGTGAATGTACATTTTGCCCTATATCCTCAAGAGAAATTATTAATTTTATTCTTGGTTATTACCATTCTAACTGGAGTCAGATCAAATCTCAGAGTAATTTTGATTTCTAAAGATATTGAACAATTTGTCATATATTTGTTGTCCATTTATGTGTTTTTTTTTTTTTTTTGAGAAATGTGTGTTTAAATGTTTTCACCTTTTGTTGACTGGCTTTTTTTTGGTGTAAAGTTTTTTTGAGTTCTTTATGTTCTGTATATTATTTCTTTCTCTGAAGAGTAGCTGGTGGGCTATATATACTTATATTGTAGAGATATATTTAATATATACAGTATACCTCAATCAAACATTCCTCAGGCCTTCTTCAACTCTATTCTCCACAAAATATAGAAATAACCATTCTACTCTCAAATTCTGTGACATCATGCAGTACCTTTCTATCTGTGCCTGGCTTATTTCACAAAACATAATGATCGCTGATTTCATTAATGTTGTTATAAATGACAGAATTTCATTCTTTCTTAAGGCTGAATATTGTTCCATTGTGAATATGCACCAGATTCTCTTTATGCATGCATTGGTTGATGGGTCTTTAGTCATGTCAATATTTGGCTATTGGAAACAAAACTGCAATACACATGAAAGTGAAGAAGTCTCTTGTTAATACTGATTTCATTTCCCTTGGATACATATTCAATAGTGGGATTACTGGAAAACATGGCAGTTCTATTAATTTTGTATTCTTTAGAGGAAACTTCATACCATTTTCCATATTTTCTGTAATAGTTTATGTCCCCAATCACAGTGTGTAATGATTCATTTTCTCTACATCTTCATTGGTATTATTATCTTTAGTATTTTTTATAATAACCATTCTAACTGAGGTGAGGTGATATATTATTATGATTTTGACTTGTGTTTACTTGAGGATTAGTGATGTTGAACATTTTTTCATGTACCAGCTGTCCATTCTTACGTTTTTTCAGAAACATATATTTAGACCTATTCCTGTTTTTTTATTTCACTTCTTATTGTGAATTTTTTTGGGTTGTCATTTTTTACAATTAGTTTGATTTTTTTATATATATTAAATTTTTATTTGTTCTTTTTAGTTATACATGACAGTAGACTCTATTTTTACATATTTATACAAACATGAAATATATCTTATTCTAATTAGGATTCCAGTCTTGTGGATGTACACAATGTTGAGATTCACTGAGCTATATTCACATATGCACATACAAAATTTATCTCAGATTCATTCCACTGTCTTTCATAGTCCTATCCCCTCTCCCTTCCTTTCATTCCACTTTGGCTGAAAAATTTTCTTATACATTCTGTATATTAACTCATGTTACATACACAGATTTTCAATATTTTTTTCTCTTTCATTGTCTAGGTTTCCATTCACTCTGTTGAGTGCTGTGCAGAAGATTTTCAGTTTAATGAAATTCTTTTTTCTATTTCTGTTTGTGTATTTGTGCTTTAGGGGTTCTGTCCAAAAAATCCAATTCTTAAGCAGTTATCTTATGCTGTTTTTTAGTGGTTTTTAAGTTTTTGTTCTTACACTGAAGTCTTTATTCGATTTTGCATTAATTCTTAAAACTGGTCCACTTTAATTCTTTTGCATGTGATATTCATTTTTTTCCCAGCAGAATTATTGAAAAGATTCTTCTTTCTCTATTGTTTGCTTAGAACAAGATATATTCCATGCTTTTAGCAGAATAAGAATGGATTCTACTGTCATTTATAACTAAAAAGAACCAATTAAAATCCAAATAAAATAAATTATTGAATTTATGTCTAACATTCTTCTGTTCCATTTATCAATGGGTTTGTTTTGATGCCAATACCATCCATAATTTTTTAGTACAGTTTTGTAGAATATTTTCAATCAGATTTCTAAGTCTTCCTGCATTGTTCACTTTGCTCAGATTGCACTTGATACTTAGATTTTTGGTGGTTCAAAACAAATTTTGAAATTTTGCTTTCTAATTCTGCAAACAACATAATTGGTATTTGATAAGGAATACATTAAATCTGTAGATCACTTTTTATAGGATGGTCTATGTTTTCATATATAATAAAATATACAGAAATACTTAAAATTAAACAAAATGTAGAAATGATTAACAATATCTCTTTTCCCAATGATGGATATCTGTGTCTAAAAGCTTTAGTTGTACTTTTGCATTTTATTCATTATTTTGTTTTTGAAAGTGACCTATAAAATATTTATCTGCTAATTTAAAATTTATTTCAAAGAATTTTACCACATAATGTATGTGAAATTAAAAATCTAAATTGATAAAAATCTCAGATTTACATTAATGAAATCCAGGATTAAATTATATATTTTTGTTTTCAAATATCAACCTATTAATGGAACACAACATGTACAACACAACATCCAAAGCAGACAACAATTTGACAGATTTAACTATATAATGAGATTAGATTTCAGGAATTTGAGACTGGAATGACATTTTAGATACTGAAAATACAAAATTAAAGTTGATTTACTCTTAGATAAATAAATGTAAATATTACTTAAGAAAATGTAGATTTTTTTCAAAATCAAGTAATTATAAATAAAAGAGAGATGATATGTGTACTATATTTTCTTGGTGATCCCTTTATATAAATTCAGAATTTGAAAAAATCTAATCTGAATTGTCAGAATTTAGAGTTACTAAGATTTATTTAAATTTATTTATTGATTCCTTTTAATTAAACTTCCATAATTATTAAGATTCTCTTTGACACTAAGGTTGTGTATTTGCAAATGGATAAATCTTATAATTGAGAAGGGAGTCACTGAAGAAAGACTGAAAAATAGGAGAAGACAAAAAGGACTTGGTCCATGTGATCTGCTAGTTTCCTGCCAGGGTCGTCATGGATATGACTCTTCACCTAGAAAAAGGCTGTCAGTTGCTAGCTCTAGCTTTTTCCTTACACTGCCAGAAACATCATCTCCATTTCCTTTCAGAGGTTTTAACAAAATGTATTTGGTACAAAATACATCTGTTACAAAATGTATTTGTTACAATTTGTAACAAAACAAAATGTATTATTAAGATAAATGCCAATTTATTTTTCCTCACATTACAATGTCTTTTAAAATATTTTACTAGTTCTTTTAGTTATACATGACAATAAGATTCATTTTCACATAATTATAAAAATATGTAATACAATTTGTTCTAATTTAGTCCCTATCACTTCCCTTTCCCTCCTCTCCTCCCTCACATGGGAGGAACTAAACAGATCCACCAAGGTAATGTCCTTCCGCCTATTATCAAACAGAATCGAGTGGAGTGAAGAGGAAATAGATAAATGTATAACAGGACAGATTTTTAGGATAACTGGCATGGATTCTTCAGAAGATTCATGTCTGTATGCAGCAGATGCATGTCCCTGATTTGGATTCAGGGACATTAAGGAGACATTATAGAAAAATGAAATGTATGAAACTGGATTGGAAAATTTAGAAGACATAAAGAAAATTGTGGAGCCAACTAGACAATTTAAAAATGAATATTTTGTTTGTATCATTATATTAATATTGAGTTTTGTAAATGATTAATGACAGCACCCTTTCTACTAAGATATGTATAGCAAGTTATTCAGGACTGTGGCATCTCGATGTTTCTAATGATTTGAAAAAAGGGAAAATATAGACAGGTGAACAAGATGCTAACACTCAATACATCTCCTTGGTGGTTATATGTGTATTTATTATATCATTCTTTTCACTTTTCTTCCCATTTGAAGTTTAATGAAGTAAAAATAATTAAAAATACAAACACCCAAGTTTTTTTCCTTCTAAAAGGTTTTTAATTTCCTGTTTGCAAAGGAAAATAAAGTACTCAATAAAAAACAACTTAAAAGCCAATATTGTTCCTAACTTTTCAGCAGTTTCACACTTAATTTGGAAATCTTCAGTAGATAAATAAGGAAAGCTTGCCAATAACTAGGAAACAAGTAGTAGGGCTGAGATCGTTCTCCACAAAGATGCATAGGACTTTCCAGGGTTTAATGCAGCAGCTCCCAGTCTCAGAATAGGAAAGAATTGAGAGCTGTTTTCCTTAAACAAGAATGTCCTATATTGGGAGACAAACAGGAAACTGATATAGTTCACAAACAGCTGAGGGTGATGAAGAGAAAACATATAAGTAACACAAAACCTGGGACAATAAAAACTCAAAGAAGTAAAAAGCAGAATGGTTCCTAGAGGCTGGTGGGGGAGGGGTTAAAATAGGGGTGGTGGTGTCATAAAAATTGTAAAATTACAAAGAAGTACAGAAATATATCCTACAATCAAGGCAAAAAACATTTAACAGAAGTTTTGTAATAAGCCAACAAAAATGTTGAAATTACTATGAAAAATATAAGATAAATGATTTATTGAAAAAGATTCATACATGCACAAACTGTAATTTTCAACACGGAAAAGGAAACTCTAAAAGAAGCGAATGGGAATGATTAAAATGAAAAATAGACTGATGTTAATAAAATTCCATCATTGAAATTCACACTGGATTGGACACAATGGGAAAAAAGTATTGCCCATCATAAAGATAGTTTATACATTATCTAAAAGAGGAAGTGATTAGGAAAATAAAAAATATGGGTAGAATATCCTATACCTGTGGAAAATATCAAGTGGTTTGACATATATGTGATGGGAGCCCCAGGAAGAAGCAGGGAAAATCTGATCACAAGATTTATCTTAGGAAACAATATTCTAGAATTTCCTTAAAATGTCTGAGTGCTTAGCCGGGCGCAGTGGCTCAAGCCTGTAATCCCAGTACTTAGGAAGGCTGAGATAGGAGAATCGTGAATTCACAGCCAGCATCAGCAAGGGCGAGGCGCTAAGCAACTCAATGAGACCCTGTCTCTACATAAAACACAAAATAGGGCTGAGGATGTGGCTTAGTGGTCGAGTGCCCCTGAGTTCAATCTCCAGTACCAAAAAAAAAAAAAAAATTACCAAGAAAAACAATTGCATAAACACATAATGTTATGGTTTAGATGTGGTGTCCCCCAATAGCTTACCTGTGAGGCAATGCAAGAAGGTTTGGAGGAGAAATGATTGGTTGTGAGAGTCTTAACCCAATCAGTGAGTTAATCCCCTGGTAGGGATAAACTGAGTGATAACTAAAGAACGAGGTAGGAATTAGGGACATGGCTTTGGGATATATATTTGCATCTGAGAAGTGTAGTTTTTCTCTGCTTAGTAATCATGAAATGAACTTATTCCCTCCATCACACTCTCCTGCCATGATGTTCAGCCTCACCTTGAGTCCCAAGGAATGGACCTAGCTTACTATGGACTAAGACCTCTGAAACTATGAGCCCTTAAATAAAATTTTCCTCCTTTATAATTGTCTGGTCAGGTCATTTAGTCATAACAGCATAATAGCTGACTAAAACATATAACATATATATAATTTCACTGAAAAACAAATGCAAGGCTAAATAAAACAGTAAAATTTAGTTTAGATTAATTAAAATTAATTAAATTAAAACAGAGATACAAAAATTAAACCATAATGAAGGGTGTAGCTGAATTATTGAGTGTTCACATGGCATGGCCAAGGCCCTGAGTTTAATCCAGCACTGCCCAAAATCAGGATAAAACAAAATTAAATCATAATGTTATGTGATTTCATATTACTAGGGTGTTGCCATTAAAAAGACTGGCAATGCAAAATGTTGCATAGCATCTAGAATAAGTAAAACTCTCATTGCTAACGGGAATGTAAAATGCTAAAACTTTGAGTACTCTTGGGAAATACGTGTGTATGTATGTGTGTGTGTGTGTGTGTGTGTGTTTGATTGTGGAGCCAGTGCAGGAACTTGCAAATGCTGGGCAAGCACTCTACCACTGAGCTACCTTCCAAACCCGGTCTGGCTAGATCTTAAAATCATGATTAAAACAATGCTCTCGATGAAATGAAACATGTGTCTACCAGAAATTTGCATCAGTATTATTTATAGTAAAGCAATGAAGAAATAGCTACAATTTAAAAAAAAATTGAACAAAGAATAATTTTGGATATTCTCATACAATGGAATATAACGTCAAGATAACAAGAAATTAACTACTGATATGTCTTATAATATGGACGAATCTTTAAAAATTTACCACAAAACATTACATAGGATATAAAAAGTAAACACAAAAACATGCTCAGTGTATGTATTATACTATATTATAGTATGAAAGGCATTTGTTGTTACCATACTATACCAAAATGAAGTGGCTTAAAACAATAAAATGTATTATCTCACAGATGCTGTGAATTTGGAATCTGAGCATCATTTAGTTAGGTGCTTGTAACTTAATGGCTCACGAGGCTGAGTTAGTGTTGACTTGTACTATGATATTATCTGAAGATTCAATAGGTGGAGAATCTGGTTACTAGCTCACTTGTGAATGTTGGGGAATGTTATTGCTTCCAAGACTTTTTCCACTGTGAGTCTCAGTTATAAACTGGATATTGGCCAGTTACCTCTCAGTTCTTTGCCACAAGGAATTTTAAAATATCATGCCTGTTTTCCTAGGAAGGAGAAACAAGGTTCACAGTATGAAAGCCACAGTACTGATAATCTAATTCTGAGAATAATCATTTTTTTGTTATATTTTGGTCATTAGAATCATATTACTAGGTCTGGAACATACCAAAGGAAGGAAATTATAATGATATTGAAATGAGGAAATGGGAATTATTAATAGTCATGTTAGAGGCTGTCTACCAAATGTATTTTCCACTTATATGAAATGCAAGAAGAAATAAACTCAGTTACGTCAACTACCATCAGTAGGTGGTAATATGAGATGGTGTCACGGTTTTGATATTAAGTGTCCTCCAAAAAATCATGTGTGAGACAATAAGGCAATTTGTAGATTAAATGATTGGGTTCTAAGAGGTTTCACCTAATTAGTACATTAATCCCCTGAGAGGGATTAATTTGGGGTTAAGAATTGGTAGGTAAGGTGTGGTTGGAGAAGGTGGTTCCCTGGAGTCACGCCTTTGGGGCATATATTTTGTCCTCACTGAACAGAGGTGTCTGTTTCCTGGTGCCACATTCCCAGCTGCTTTCCTCTGCCACACCCTTTCACAGTGCTATTTTGCCTCACCTTGAGCCCTGAGGAATTGAGTTGGCCATCTGTGAGCCCCAAATAAACAATTAGTTCTGGTCAGTTCTTTTTGTCACAGCAGTGAAAAGGCTGAATGAAACAGATGGTGATGAAAATTTAACTGGAGAGAAGAGTGAGAGAATTGTTTGAAATTATGGAAATATTCTATATATTGATTTTGTTGGAGATAAAATGGTACAATTTCAAAATGAAAATGTAATATGAGCATAATTCCACTTACGTCATCTATACCTAAGTGTAATTATGAAAAAAATACAAGAAAATTTAGTAAATGTTTGAATTGTTTGAATATTGAAAAACTAATTAATCTTTTAAAATTAAAGAATAATATATTGGTATATTGCACTTAATGTTCTGCAAAAAAAAATTCTGGCAATTTGTTTATAGAAACTTGCTTATAACATCAACATATAATTTTATAAACTAAGTATTTTCAATATTGGACATAATATATTGAAGATTAACACATTGGCTATTTGTAAACTTTTAAAAACATCTAATGATTTTCTAAATGTACTTGCAGTTAAGTTTTTAAATTTATCTAAGGAAGTAAGATAAGAGTATCTATTAAAAATTCAGAAATGTTTAACATTTGTTAGTAGATCATAAATGAGTCAAACACAACTTCTTTGTGTTCAGCATATTGCTGAACATCCCACCTTGCCAGATGCTTGTGAGTTTTATTATGGTCCCCTTTTGATGTAAATCAAAAAGTCTATAGGTACAAAACAATGTTGCATATAGTCATTGTTTCTCTGATTCAGAAATTTAAAGAGGACAAAACAAAGATAAGATATTCTTCCTTATCTAAACAGTCATTTGGAACCACTCAAAGGCCAGGGATTACCCTCAACAGGGGGAGCTAACTTAACTTCAACATGTCTGATAACTGGGCTGGAAATAACACTGAGTCTGGATTTAGTAGGGCTAGATTTAGCTAGGGCTAAGTCTGGATTTAGCTAGGGCTCTTGATCAGGGTGTATTATTTTAGTAGCACAAGCTTTTCAAAAGACCAAGTAGAAGCTGTAAGGCTTTTTACCAACTTTCATTGGCTGTCACTTAGCATTATTTCTGCCACACTGTCTTAATAAAAGCAGTGACTACATTAGTCAAAGCTTGACTAGACTCAAGAGAGTTGACAATGATCCAATCTCTCTGTGGGAAGATTAGCAAATAGGCTGTAATCTTTTTGTTTGCTTGCTTTTGCTGGAACATCTATTTTGGTAATGTAATGGAGTGTCACTTAAGATCATCATTTTCGTTCTCTGTTACAGTTGGGTGTTACTTATAGGGACTGTCTGTTCTTATGTCAATTCAAATATATTTTTGTGTTCCACTGATGGTGTTCACCACTAGATCCTGTTGCTAATTTCATAGATCCTTGAGTTGTCAGAATTATGCTGTTTTTCATATATAAAAGAAATATACTCATTTCCATATTTAGTGGTATGGTTACTCCTTGAATGATCTAAAGGGATCCT
>PVHX01015204.1:0-47485 GCA_004024805.1 Geosciurus inauris
CAGGCAGGCAAGTGTCAGGTCCACACTGTGTGCTGAGAGCAACTCTGATGCTACTCCCCACTCCCCGCAAAAAACTGTCCACCCTACCCTTTTTCCTATATATTCATTTACTTTTTGGGCAGGAGACAGGTCTCCCAGATATTGTAAAGCTGAGGAGGGGGAACGTCACAGACTCTCCCCTGCATGGAACTTAACACAGCAAAGCACAGTTTCTTCACCTGGGCAAAATTATGCCAACTTGTTGTAAAGATAAGAAAAAAAATTACATAATTGTTCCTGGTACATAGTTGGCACCTAGTAATCGTAGCTGCCTCATGGGTTGTTGACAGTCAAGGCCTTAGTAAAGTGATTGGCACATGGTAGCCATGCATTGCTAACATTATTATTGTTCAGACTATTATTATCTTGCTCCTTCCTGCTGGATTTGTGCCTACTCCTGGCTGCTCCTGTCTGCACCTCTCTTAAGCCACTTCTAATCTGTCGTGGTCTGGGAAACAAGGTAGCTAATATATTAGAATTCTGGGGAATGCCCATCTTTGAGTAAGGTGAGCTTTATACACCCTCCATTGCAGTTTTCATCTGAATTTCTTAAAGTATCACTCTTTGACCTTGTGTATGATCTAAACAATAAAAGTTCTGTATAATTGACCACTATGGAAGTGATGCTTTTTAGTGGTTATATGTATATTACAGTTTCATTGGGAGGTGAGTTTTAGCTATTAAGGTAGTTTTGTTCCATAAAGCTTAATTTTCCACCAGCTTGCAAGAACGGAGGGGTCCACTTTGAAGCAGTGAAATTGGGTAGGATAGAACTTTTATGGCATCTGATAATTTGGGAAGTAAAATTTCAAAGCATGAAAGCTGAACAATATAATATCTTGCTTCTCAGGAAAACAAGACATTCATAATTACTAAAGGGGAAAGGAAGTTAGCTGCACTTTTTATATAAAGGGCAAAGAATTATAGGAATGTATAATATGCTTGTAGTATCAAAGGGACCATGCAGGGTAAATTAAATGCTTCTGTAATTTCCCCTTGTAGTTTAGAAATTACAATAAGAAGTTCCTATTTTTTCTCTACTATAATAGAATCAAAGATCATATCTGTCTTAAGACTTTATTCCTAGCACCCCACACAGGCTCCAGCACATAGCAGGCTCTCAACAGGTAATAATCTAATGAATTCATTCATCGAATGAATTCATATTGAGAACACAGTTGATTCTAGATAATTACTATGTGCAGGATTAAGTGTTTACAGCAATATGAAACTATACACAGCATAAAATTGTATGTGCTTCATCCTGCATCTTTTTCAGATGAACTGGTGATTATTCTTGGCAGAGACTGGTCAGTTTGGAAATATTGGATATGTCACTTCAGTAAATTTGTACAAGGAGTAATAGCATTTTTTTCCAGAGCAAGAAAAAAATCTGCTCAAATAAGCTAATGGTCCCACTGTACTAATTTCTTTTGCACACACTTCAATTATGTCACTCAAACATTCAGAGTGCCTGTGATTTGACAGGCAGTGTACTATGCATAAGGTTGGGCTGGAGAAGCAGCAGTAGTGAATAGGGGCTTTCTAATTGTTCACAATGAGTATAAAGATTTCATTGTTTATTTACAAAAGCTCCTGGGATGGCTACACACACACACACACACACACACACAAACACACACGTATGTATGTTTACTGCATTTCCTTGTTATGTGTATGTGTGTTTGAGAAGAAGATAGGCATTGTCTTTGCCAGTATCTTTGGTGTCCCATGTTTTCCATTTTCAGTAAAATTTTTAGGCTTCTTTGTTCTACCCCAGGACATGAAGCTCTATTTTATGTCTCATTTCTGAAGACTAAAGCACTTTCTGGACAGCCATGGTGTATGACTAACAGAGATGCTGGGGCACCCTATTCCTTTTTGCCAGTTTTTGCTGTGTCTGGGTGGACATGTTTGCAAATACATCAGCTCTCAACCGCTCTCATTAATGATGGTGAACAGAATGTGGTGGGCAAACCCAGCTAAATATTCCCAGTGTGCTTTTGGCTTTGCCACATGGTCAGACGCAGCACCCGTCAGCCTGCCTCTCTCCTGCCCTCCACTCTTCCCGCTTTCGTCTCTTCTTCCTGTCCCTCTTGGTTCTCACTCTTCTACACTCTTGGTAGGCCTTTTGCTGGTCGTTTATTCCATGGCCATGTGTTAATCCCTGGCTCATATCAGCCTGGAGGTCAGAGACTGTGGCTCTTTCGTTTTTAGGCTTTAAAAAGCCCCAGTCCAGTGAGGAAGATGAATACAACAGTAAATAGACATGTGCACATGTTTCCTTAAAAATCTTTGAGAAGAATTATGGAGCCCCTGAGAAGGGATTTATTGTGTCCACTGGAAAGCAGGGAATGGCTTCCTGGATGATAGAACATACAAGCCATCAAGGGTGGACCCCAAGGGCCCTACCATTTCCTAGACCAATCTTAGGCTGTGTGTCAGGACATTTAGGTTCAATTTCTGAACTTCCAAAGAGAATGTGAGTTTGGAGAAGTATTTTCACTTTTTAGTGTTTCAGCTTCTTGTCACTAACAGGTGGATAAGAATCTTCACTGCAGTGAAGACAGGATAAAACAGTGTTGAGAAAGCTCTTTGACAAGTCTTCAGTAATTATAAATGTTATCTTTATTTTGCTGGTACAAAAATAGCCTGGACCTTTGAATTGATGTTTCTTTCCAGCCAGCTTGCCTCTTTACATTTCTCTGGAGGAATCCAGGCAAGATCAGGGCCCTTTCCTGAAAGATACACCAAATGAGAATGGAGTGTTAAATTCTAGCCCTTTGAAAAGCAGGATTTTTTTTTTTTTAAATGATGGAGATGATGCCATTGCCTTTTCCTTCTGGGGCACTTAGAACATTTCCAAGCACTTAACACACCCATGATCTCATACAACTTCTCGGTGAAAACAGTTGCTACCATCTTTGCTTTTTAGACATGTCCACTAAGGTACAAAACCACAAGGGATTGCTTTGCGTTAAATCCACCCTAGAATAATTGTGTGTCAGGATTATAAAAGGTAAGAGATCTTAAAAGTGACAGAGGGCATTCACGTGAGGGAAATGAGACAGGGAGAGACTAAATAGCCTGTGCAGGGTCACGTAGTCCATTAGAAACCAGTAGTACATCTGGAACCTGGGACCCTCTTAATTTTTGTAGCAGAAACATGCTGAATGCCATCTCATTCTGAATCCACCTTCAGTGGTGGAGTTCATGAACATATGCTACTTCTTCCAAGTGCTCTACCACTGAGCCAGCTTTTCTATCAATTGATAATTTAAAGACTAATAATTGTGATAGAGGAATTCACTAATTAATGAAATCCTATATTCTGTGGATGAAAGCACTATTTTCCCATATATAGATCTTCCCCACTCTCACCAATTTCCATGTTTTGCAAAATGTAAGTTCAATATTCTGGTCCAGAATTTACCTAATACATTCTCAGCAGGCCAAGATTGGCAGTAGCCTCTGTGGACTTCAGACTTTGGCTTTGACTCCATCCTGTGTTCTGAAGGACTTATGGAAGGCAATTTATCTGCAGAGCTTTAAGAGTTTACTTTGTTTGGCCTCAAACCAATCTCAGTAAACTGACCTCAGGCGCAACTCCACCAGTAAATATGTCAGGAGAAATCAGTCTCATTAACTTCTTCCCACTCAGATCACTGAGCTGATTCTTAAGAAGATACCAGGATTGTTTCAGATGGATTTGGCCCTGTATTTATGTTCTGAGATACTTCTGCATAGGAGGTAAAAAGCTAGGTCTTGGGTAGTCCTAGCTTCTAAGGAATTACATATTTTCTCCTTCTAGCACAACTTGCTCATAAATGATAGAGAACTAAAACTGTTTGCTCTATATTCACAAATATAATATATATAATATAATATAATATAATTCACAAATATATTCACAAATATATAAATCTGATATGCTAAAGATGAAGCCAATTCCTTCTACAGGGCCATGCCATCTGATATGCTAAAGGTCTTGACAAGATGAAAACCTTTAGCATATCAGATGGCATGGCCCTGTAGAAGGAATTGGCTTCATCTTGTGAGTTTGCTACAGAGTTACTGCTTGACTTCCTCTTCTCCAAATCCAAACTCCTTTCAGTGAAACTGATAGTGTAGGATCCTCTAATCAGTGGGGACCTATTGCATGCCTGGCCCTGAATATAATATTGGAGGCTGAAGACTTTAAAGCATAATAATCCAGTCCCTGTACCCAAGGTGACTGCAGTGTAATTGGACAGAAAATCAATAAGAAAAAAAGAAGAAAATTTCCTGGAGGTGGCAACACTGGAACTGAGCTCTGGAATAGGCAGAAATGAAGACATACTTGATGGAGGGAAGGAACTAATTTTGTTCACTAATACATTTATGAGACAGTTAATGATTAAGAACAAAGGATGAGATAAAAACTTTCCAGGTAATCTATGTGTATATTAACTGAAACATTCTTAGTATGACTATCTCCCTTATTGTTTTATTGTCTGACCAAATATGTTTTCTTTTTTAATATTTTTTTAGTTGTAGATGGACACAATATCTTTATTTGTTTATTTTTATGTGGTGCTGAGGATTGAACCCAGTGCCTCACACATGCAAGGCAGGTGCTGTATCACTGAGCCAGCCCCCAAATATGTTCTAATACAAGGATTATTTATAGATAATTGACACAAGAGGAGAAATAAAATATTAACATATATAAAAACTTAAAATTTTAGTAACATTTTAAAAAAGCAAAGTTTAAAAAAGAGAATTAGTTCATATGCATCAATTGGCAAAAATTTTAAGGTGGGATGTAATTCATCAAGAAGAACATATCTATTTATTAAGCATCTACATGTGCCTAGGAACTAGGGACACAATAAACATAAGATGAGCTCTGCATTCTTAGGAGTTCACAACTTATGGAGAAAGATATATTTCCTAAAACAATAAATAAGTAAATAATTCAACTATTGGACCTTTTCAATAGGTAAGTCCTTTTGGGACAGACATGGAGTATCCACCAACCACAAATACCCCAGGAAGAGTGACAGGTGTTAACAAATGTACATATTTGGTCCAGTGGTGGCGGAGAAGAGTAGAAAATTGGCTCATCTGCAGAGGCATTCTGGATTCATGACTAACATTCATTTACAGATTATCAAACCTCATGCATTCTTCTAAATATCCTATGTGGATTAATTTGTTTAATCCTCACAATGATCCCACGAAGGAAGAATTATTATTTTTTCCCCACTTAGCACATGATGAAATCTAGGCATTGAGAGGCTAAGCAACTTGCCCAGGAAGTCAACAGGAGACAGGATTTGCGCTCTTGTTTTAACCCCCCCACATACCTGCCATTATACTCAGGATGACATTAGAACTGGAAATTGGCTAACATAGAGGAGAAACTCATTCCAGGCAGAAGACTTGGAGTGCTTAAGCATTTGGAGGATGGAGAGTGCTTAATGTCTTAATTTGTTCGGGAAACTTCAGGAAATTCAGTCTGGGGGGTAGTGGGATTGACCTTCTCACGGGTGGGTGCTCAGAGTGCTCAGCCATGATGCATGTGTCTTAGCAAGTCACCTTGGGGAACTTGGTTTCTATCTGCGAGGCTGCTAGAAGCCATTGAAATCTTAAGCAGGGAAGAAATACGATCAGGCTTGCGCTTTAGAACAGCCACTTATTCTCCAGTCAACAAAGTGACAGAGACCGGTCCAGTGGGCTTCTAGGCCTTGACCCTGTGACCATGGTGCAGCCACACTCTTCCTCCAGTAAAGACAGAATGGCCCTCAAATGGAAACCGTTACTATAGGGGGTTAATAAAATCTCATGAGGCCAAGAAAGCCAAACCATAATTTAAAAACCTTCCTTCACAGTTGGCAGGTGTTGTGAGTGACTTGTGAGTGTGGGCGTCTGGCGGCTCTGCCTTCCTTGGCAGTATATTGCTTTGCCTCCTCCTCATAAACCTTTCTGTTTATTTTGTGGGAGGGTAAAGTGCCTGACAGACCTTATGCAGGAGAAAAATAAAGAAACCGGAGGCCTTAAATTTTCAAGTCCCTGAAACCTCCAAACTAACCCAAGATGCTCTTAGGTTTAGGACTTGGAAAATTGGGGACCTTACCTAGGCATGCCTTTCTTGTCTCCTTCCCCTCCCCTTTTCCATGTCCATGACACTCTCTCCTTTCCTCATGTCTCATCTCTGCATCTTACTTCCCAACAGACCAATGTTCTTATATTGCCAAAGCCTCAGACGGCAGCTCCCCAGGGCAAGCCTGCCCTTTCCAGAACTGCCCACCTTTCAAAATTACTTTCTTACATTTCTAGTTACTAGCTATTAAACTTCTCCTGGGGCTGAGCTCAAATATGTGTTAGGAGGAGAGCAATTTAATTAAATTGCATCCCACTAAGGTATAAATAACTTATACCCCCTAACCCCATCCTTGCAATCATGCCAGGGATGTTAGCAATGTAATGAAAGAAAGGAATCTCTTATTATTGGATATAGTAGCGCAGTAATAACCGTATCTTCCTAGTGGGGGTCATATTTCAGGATCCCTTAAAACACATTTCCTTGGCAGCCGCACCACTTGTGGCTCAGACAAATTTGTTTCTTGTCTGCTCTCATCTCTGTTCCACAGTTTTTGAAATATTCGTGTTCACCTCCTACTTATCAGTTGCTATCCCTTCTCCATCACTTTGGGCTTACTGGCCTGATTCCCTACAAACCTGAGCATGTTTATTTGTGAATATTCTGTGAATCACATTCAGTCTTAGGATTAGGAAACTGGAAAGGTAGGAAAAAGATTAGGAGAAAAAAGAAGAGAGAAAATGGTGTCAATGAACATGAATTAGTTGCATCCAAAAGAAAAATACCGTTATTTGTAAAAAGAATCATTGTCAACAACAGGAATTTGAGGTGGCAATTGAATTATGTGACCAAATATCCAGCAAGTTTATGGTTTTGTGTTGAGTTTGAACATGGAGATTGGGGCTCTTTTTAATTCTAATCTTGTATAAGTTTATTAATGTCCTTGGGTCTAAATTTCATATATAAAATGAGAGAGGTTAGCCTAGAGAATTTTAGATCTGCTAGATCTAATTGGCACTTGCCAAGCTTTGGACATCACAAAGACACTTTGGAATTGTGTGTCATAACACTGACCTGTTTTCCATCCTGTTCTGTGGACCACACATTTCTCTACTATAATGTAGAAGAAAGGGCATACCCACAGACATGCATACTAGAAAGACCCCTGAACTTAGAAACCAAAATACTTTGGTTCTTGTCCTGGCTTCTTTACTTAGAAGATCTAAACTTTGGTTTAGTAGCATAACCAAATTGTGTCTCAATTTCTTTGTCTATAAACTAGGGCTAGAAATTCCTGTATTGCTTTCTTTCTTTTTTTAAATATTACTAGAAGACTTGTAGTTATATAATTTCTGACTCTTAAAATTATTTTAAAAATATCTCTGTTTTGAAGATCATTACTAATTGGTCTGTTGCTCAGTGGCTGTAGGAGAAGGCAGAGACAGATAGAGGATGAGGATAGAGTTTCCTTGCTTGGGTTTAATAGAACTTAGTGCCCCAATTACATATAACTGCATTTTTCTTTTGAAAGCCATAGAATGGAAAATCTTATATTTGTGAACAAAAAAGCTCTAATAAATGATGCATTAATGTGATGATAGTATATAATAATGACATGGTTTATGAGACATGTAATTTAAATGTCTTTTTCTTTAAGTCTCTAAGGGAAGTCACAAGGGACAATACAATAAAAGAAAAAAGATCTTCCAAGCAAGCACAGGCCTGAACTGTCAACTGTGTGCAGGACAATACAGGGAGGTTAATGGCATTTTTCTTATTTCCTCTGTTTCAGGAATGATGATCTTTGATCCTTTCGAGTTTTATCCATCACTGAAAAGATTCTCTTGCACTACATGAGTTTTAGTGCCTTCCCTGATAGAAATACACGATTGACAAGCATATATTTCCCATTACAGACCAAGGTGCTGATTTTAGGCATAAATGAAAGGGCCTTGACCTCAGTTCCCTTCTAGAACAGAGTCTCAAGAGAGGTCAAGTTTGCTTTGCATGGTTGGGAATTGCTTATTAGAGCTCCTGCTTCCATCATGCTTTACAGAGTTTGGACATTGTCCTGATGCTACAGAAGCCACTGGGGTCGGCAATCTCACTGCTCTCCGCCATGCTGTTGGCTATCCCTCTGCTTACTCATCCAGGCAGAAAATCATCTGTGATCTCATATTGTTAACTTTTCATGTGGCTGTGCCTAACACTCTGAAAGAAATTAGAAGTTCTTTTGGATCAGGAGCTCTGTTTTTGTACCTCTTTATCACTTGAGCTCCTGAGTTGGAACACAAATTCCAGGATGGGGTATACTCAGTGGCAGATCACTTGCCTCCTGTGTGTGTGAGAGGCCCTGGGTTCTATCCTTGTCACCACAAAACCCAAAACATGTAAAATCCTGCTAGTTTTTTTTTTAATATTTGTATCACCATTATGGTTCAAGATTAGACACAGAGTAGTTGTTTCATGAACTCTTATTATGAAAATTAATAAATACTTATTGAATTTAACTGAAAACTTTTACCTGTAAGATTATGATTCAATGCAAATTTAATTGGCAGTAGGTAGGGAATATCTTTGATTTGAGAAATGCAAAGAGATTGAGGATATACTCATATGCTTTGCCTCTCCAGTGGTAGCCTCTTGTTAAGATAAAATTATATTTCTACATTCCTTGCAAGACTCCAGGAAGGACAGAGGAGAAAGGAACCAAAAACTCAACTTGGTGGTGTTGGAGATATTGGCCTGTGGTCAGTCACTCATGCACTGCAAAGCATCTAAAACTACAACCACCCATATTCATGCAAAAGGTGCTTGGAAGATTCTTAGAAGCGATCTACTTTGGCTGGGCACCATGGTGCTTGCTTGTAATTCCAGAAACTTGGTAGGTTGAGGCAGGAGGATTGCAAGTTTGAGGCCAGCCAGGAAATTTAGAGAGACTCTCAGCAACTTAGGGAGATCATGTCTCAAAATAAAAACAAAAAGGGCTAGGAATATAGCCCAGTGGTAAAGTAATCCTCAGGACCAGAAAAAGAAAACAAAAAGAAGTGATATAGTTCAATTTTTCTTCTTATACAAGTAAGGATATGGAGGCTAAGGAACTTACGGGATGATAAATTTTGAAGAAATTATTCTGTAAAACAATTATATATAAACACACACACACACACACACACACACACACACACCCCTCCACAGGTTAACAAATGCAGTTTTATGTGATCAAACCAGTGTTTGAGTGAAGCACATGTCAAATGATGGCAGCAAACATGTACATATCTCTGTGGCAGAGACTGCCAGGGGTCCTCCAAAAATCCTTTATCCCCTCCATGATACAGGGTTGTTTCTAGGAACGTGTGCTTACCTAGGGGCATTTCTAGTTTTCTTTGCATTTACCTGGGACTTAGCACTGGGTCTTGGCCAGGGAATATGGATAAAAGTAAGGCACACTAACTGCAGAATTAGCCACCGGTAATCCTTACACTCTGCTCCACCATTCATTCCTCCATGTTTTTTTCCTCCATTGTCCTACTTGATTAAATATTAGCATTATTCCACTCCTCAGTCTATACCCAAAGGACTTAAAATCAGCATACTACAGTGATGCAGCTATATCAATGTTTATAGCAGCTCAATTCACAATAGCTAAACTATGGAACCAACCTAGATGCCCTTCAACAGATGAATGGATAAAGAAAATGTGGTACATATACACAATGGAATATTACTCAGGCTCAAAAAGGAATGAAATTGTGACATTTGCAGGTAAATGAATGGAACTAGAGAATATCATGCTAAGTGAAATAAGCCAATCCCCAAAAACCAAAAGCTGAATGTTTTCTCTGATAAGTAGATGCTGGTCCATGGTGGCAGGAGGATAGCGAAGAATGAAGGAACTTCAGTTTGTGTAGAGGGGAGTGAGAAGAGAGGTGGGGTTATGGGGATAGGAAAGACAGTAGGAAGAGACAGACATTATTACCCTATATATATTTATGATTACACTACTGGAGTGACTCTGAACCATGTACAGCCAGAGGAATGAGAAGTTGTGTCCATATGTGTGTAAAATATGTCAAAATGTATTCTAATGTAAAATAAATAAATATTTTTTTAAAAAAGATTATCATTATCCTACTTGATTAAGGATCTCATAGCTTTGGGATCACTAATAAGCTGGATGTCAGGACAACTAAGGATTAAGGATCTAACCTTACCTAAAATTTACCTGTCAGGTCAAATACACCAGAGGACTATATGGCTTTGTCCACATCCACTTATAGATAGAGAAACGTTTTGTTTGCCATCTGTCATATTGGCAAAAAAATCAAGTTTGATAATGTCCTTTGTTGGTGAGGCTGTGTAGAAATAGATTTTTCTCATTTGTTGCTGAAGAGAGGGTAAAAAGGTAGAACTCTTATGAAGAACAGAAAATATTTATCAAAATCATTTACAGACTCTTTTAGCCTTTGAATTATTAAATTCACAGCCAGAATGTACTTTTCAGGCACAGGTGCATGCTTGGAATGTCATGTAGGCAAAGCTGTTCATTTTAGCATTTGCAATGTTAACATTTGAGAAGCAATCCTAGTGGCCATCAGTAGAGAGATGGCTAAATAAACTGTACTGTGGCCACAAAGCGAGACACTCATTGCATGGTTGAACCAAGCAAGCAAAGCCTGATATCTGTGAGTATGGAAAGGCCCCCGAGATGTATTGATAAGTATAAGAAGCAAAGTTCAGAACCATGTATGAAGAAATTTTCTTAATCTAAACCTTACTAAATTGTTATTTTAATTTAAGTGAATGAATTACCTACTGAAATACAATTAAATTAAAAATAAAAACGGGAATAAATTGCAGATGTCGTCCCTGTTAGCTTTTACCTAAAAAGACACAGAAGTGGAAATTACTGGGTAATTAATGCTAAGGAGCTGTTACTGAGGGAAATACAAGCATCACTTTGGAGGGAGTGATACGGCATGAGAGCTGTACTGTCAGCCCCAACTAGGTCAGTGTGCTGCCTTCATCAACTTCTGCTTTCAACTCTAATAATTCACTTAATTGAATGAAGCTCTCCTACCTTCCTTAGATCATTGGTGCCTTTCAAGAAATGATGAGTTTTGCTCCCATGAGCTTATTTGTTTGAACTTCCTTCTCTTTGTAGTTTTTATTTATTAAGAGTCTCCTACGAGCTGGATGCTGTGTTAGGGGCTTGAGATACACAGATGATAAGACACACACACTCTTCTAGGCAATAAAAGGGAAAGCAAGACAAATATCTTGTTATAGGCCAAATAAAAAGAGAAGTTTGAGAAACAGTCGTGCATGGAGCAAGGCCATGTGAAGACACACAGAAAATGGCCACCAAGGAGTCCATGAGAGAGGCCTCAAAATGAAACCAACCATGCCCAAACCTTGAACTTGGATTTCTTGCTTTTAGATGAGGAAAGAGATGTCTGTTGTTTAAGTCATTTAGGCTGTGGTACCTTGTAATGGCATCCCTAGCAAAGTACTGCCTGTCTATAATGCAGTTCAGGCCCTGAGTGATGGAGAAGCACAGGCAGGGGCCTCCACTTGAACAGTTCACATGGGGCAGAGAGGTAGCAACACAGCAGGTCTATGGGGCAACCTGTCACTATCCACACTTATAGGTAGGAAACTGAGGCCCAGAAAAGTTATGCAAATTGTCAAAATTAAAGAGCTAGGAAGTGGTAGAGCCCGCATTCAAGTCAAGGCAAATCCCTTCCAATTAGTGTTTTTATAAATATAGTATGCTGACCCTTATAAAAATTATTAAGGGTAGCAATGAAGTGGGGGAGGGAGAACACATAAAGCATTCAGGAGCTACATGAGTGGCTTGAACATACAGCACAAGGTTAGGTGGCAGCAGGTAATTTTGGATGGATCCTAAGGGATGATATGAAATTTTGCATTTAATTCAAATATCAGTGGAATCTAATTTTTGCATTTTAAAGTAGAATTTCAGCCTACTGATGCCCTAACCAGAAAAGTTCAGCTCAATGAATTTTCACAAACTGGCACACCAATATTACTGATGCATAGATAAAACAAAAACAATACAAACAAAAACAAAAACAAAACATTATAGCCCTGGAGAAATTTCAGTCCTTTGAACTTACTGTGTCCTCCAACATCATCATACTTTCTTCTGAGAGCCTGTATTAGGTCCACTTCATTTCAATCCTTCGTACATGGAAACACACAGAGTTCAGAGTGAATTCTTGTATTTGGCTCTTTGGCTCACTCTTCTGTTATGAGATTCACCTTGTTGTATATAGTTACAGTGAATCTTCTTTTTTCTCTATAGTATTCCAATGTGCTCTGCCTTGATTTATTTGCCCGTTCTATCATTCATTGACATAAGCAGTTTCCAGTGTGGAAGCTATTATGAACAATGTTTCTATGATAATTCTTATATTATCTGTATCATAAGATATGCATGTGCTCAGCTCTAGTAGATGCTACCAAAAACTACATCTATGTAATTGTGAAATACTGAAAGCTTACCAAGTTAATTATATTTCCACTTACCAGCAAATGATAAATAGAAAACAAATTCAAAAATTACACTATTTTCAATACTTTATAATACATCAATTACAAAATAACTGAGTAAAAATGCATTATTTTCACATTGACAATGACAAAACATCATTAAGAAAAATTAATAGAAGAATATTACATATTCATGGATTGGAGAATTCAATACTATAAACTTGTCACTTCTGAAATATATCCATGGATTCAATGAAATCCCAAACAACAACATCCTGACAGAATAATACACTAGCCATGAGAGAAATTTATCAAAGTTTATACCAATCAGACAAAGTACAAAACCAAGTTCAAGGGAGGCAAATCATTTTCTTCAGGGTTTAAGTCCAAGACAAAATGAGAATAAAAACAGACTTTTCCTTCAACTTCCCTTGCTCTAAACTCACACCATCCAGGCCCTAAATGAATGAACATATTCCTGATCCTTTTGCGAGATGTTCATGATGACACCACATTTGATAGCTTACTGGAATGGAAGGTTGACAACCACAATCCCAGGTCAGCCATCTGAATTCTGCAGAGCTGGGTATTTTGAAGGAACTAGGAAGGTGCCATATTAGAAGCAGGCACATGGTTACCCAATAAGTCCGGGAATGGCTTATTTCCTTTCCTGCGTTGAAATATACAACTGTTTCTTCAGTTGAGTGTCAGCTGAAGTGGTCAGCGTCTGTTCAGCATCCTGTTGGGAAAGGCTATCTTTTCACTAGATTTTCTTCTTAGTGATAAGCTCAGTAAGCCCAGAGGGGCTTTAGGGAACTAATCCTAAACTGAGGAGCTGCATATTCATGGCTCCTACCTCAAGTGCACTCTGAGGCATATGTTCATGGTGAGGAATAGCTGGTGGGATCACCCATACTGTTTAAATTTTTGGCTCTTTTTCTCACCTTTTTTTGTTTGTTTGCCAAACATATGTGGTTAAATTGCAGAAGCTAAATGCCTGTGTGCTAAGATTGCACTCTATCTGGTTACATAGTCTGTCTTTAACCCTTTATTTCTTATTGTGATTGCAGTACCTCACTATCTCCTGGTAACTGGGCTTAGGATTCCTTTTGGTTTACTATTTACATGGGTAAGTATATGATTTTCTGGATTACAATATAGTTATTTTCCCCAAATGGAAGGAAGCAAGCTGCCAGTAAGAAAAAGAAATAACTAACTCTACTTTTTTCTTCATGTAAATAGCAGGTTGCTTTCTTTTTAAATACTTGTCAACAAAATCATGCTCTCTGCTCATCTGACAGAGCTTTATGTGCTGCAGTTGCAAAGGCTCAGAAGCCTGTGCCTTGGTTGGCATCTTCCTAAGTGGTTTTCCATTGTAGTGCTGGAGTCTGTGAACGATGTTGCCACCTGTCCCATACATCTCATTTTTTCTAATTTGACTTCCATGGATTCTAATTCCACCTGAAATAAAGAGGCTTCGAGTTTCCTTATCTTCTTGGATTAATAAGGAAACAGTTAATAGGATGGAAACAAAAACAAGGGAGTAGGAAATGAGAGACGCTTTGTGGGAAGAAGAGAAAGTGAACGAGAAAAGAGATTGGTTATAGCCATCACTCACAGTCTGAGGAACACAGAAATGATAGAATTTAATTACTGAATGAGGCTTAATGACTGTTTCCAATGGATAAATAGTTTGTGTTTTAATATGTAAAACAAAGTAAGCTTTTTAAGGTCTAAAGTTCCTGAAGTTAGCGGTGCAGAGTTAAGCTTCTTTCTATGCCTTTTTTTGGCATTTTGTCAAGATCATGTACCAACAAGGTCACTTATTTCACTTGTGGAGATTTAATATTCTCTCATTTTTGCTGTCCAGATGAGAGATGGTCTATTGATTTGAAAGAACGTCTTTATTGTCTTTCTCTACTTAGTGCTAAACATTCTTTCAATTATTTTATTCAGAGGGATGTGATACATTTGTGTGTTTCTGTACACTTGATAAAGGTTTTTATAGAGCTCAACGACTTGGCAGTGAATGTTGGTGGTATTTTATAATACCAAAAAGATTGGCACATTTCAAAAAAACTAGAAAACAGCAAACTATCTCTGTCTTGGAAGTGCTTTCACTGTAATGAGCCTATATATCATCTTGATTTGTAAAATAGGTCTTCCAATATGTAGTCATACTCAATAAAGTGTGTATATTTTTAAAAATTCAAGTTTTTAAAGAGATTTTATGCAGAAATTTTAAATGAATTTTATTTTGCAAAGGAAAAGAATAGACTACTAACTGTGTTAGCGTCTTTGTCTACCTAGTTAAAACTTAATAGGCTTATCAATTTATTCCTCTATCCATTCTTTGATGAAGCTAATATTTAGTGAATATATACTAGATGTCTGGCATTATATTAAGTGAAAAAAATCACTATTATGAAACTGAGAGGAGAAGATCACACATAGTTATTAATCTCAGAATTTGGAAAGGCAGGAGTGTTGCTGAGGTCAAGAACAAAGTGCTGAGGTCATAGGACTGGATGGGCACTGGAAGGATTGGGGTTGGCAGGTGTGGGTGGGGAAATATGTGAGGTGTGGTCAGCAACAGTCTGGGAAGACACTTGCAGAATCTTGTAGGTCATGTTGAGAATTGTGGTCTCTGCCTAAGAGCAATGGAAAAACTTTTTGGGTTTTGTATAGATGGAAACATAAACTTATGTTCACTGAGGAGAGTACATTGGAGGGAGCTGAGGTGATTTTCCTCACAAGCAGTTGGTAGTTAGTTGTAAGAGTCCAGGTGAGAGGTGAGAAGATGGTATCTTGGCCTAGCATGATGGTCTTAAATATGCAGAAAGCAAAACAGATGGAGAAGAGAAAAATCAAGAAGGCTTGGTGACTGGCTCTTGGAAAGGAGAGAGATATCAAAGATCCCTGTAGGTTTCTGCCTCAGTGATTCTGACTGACACTATTAAGAAGTTTTTGTGTGTCCAGATGGGGAGATAAATGATCAATATCACTTTACCCTGCTTACGTTTTGTAGCTTGGTGAATTACTAGCAAAAATACATAGGTTACTGCACAACATTGACAAAGTGAGTCATGAGGTTTACTTGACTTTCAAATGGTTCAGTTAACTTTACTGTCTCACCCAACCATAAACTCTATTCCTCACACCTGCTTTTTTAAAAAGCATGTTGTTTGCAAATGGCCCTTGGAGAGAGCAAGAAGCTGTTTTACTTCAAATGCATCTTAAAAAATAACTCCAAGTCTTTATCCTGTCTACGTGGACTATGAGCTTCTTCAGGGAAGCTTTTAGCACAGAGGCTTTCTTGCCATGAGTGCTGAATACTCATAGGTAGACACTGAGTCTAACTATAGGGATGAGAATTTTTTTTATTACTTTTCAGGAATTGGCATGTCTTGAATGTCCTAAATGGGACGGTGTGAGGTGAGCATAGACAGCATAGGTGACATAAATTTGTCTCTCTGTGCCCTGTGAACATTTAGTAAGGCATTTCAGGTGGGAAGCAGCATAGGAATTCATTAACACAGGCAGAGGAAAGAAGGAAGAAACCTGTTGTTATGAGATGCAGGGGAATACCGGAAAATGACTAGCTTGGCCATCTTTTAGGGACCAAACCCATCAGCAAAAAACTGTCTGTTCTCTAATCCTGTGTTGCACTTGTAGTTCTTGAGGAAACCATCATTTTCCCACTGGATTGTATGATCAGGGATGGAAAGAACCAACTTTATGTTGCTAACTCTCAAGTTTCCAGAGTCTAGTCAAGTGTCTGGCATATAATTGATGTTTAATAAATATTTTATGAATAAATGAATGTACAAAAGTGGCTCTAACCATAGTACCTGAGAAGAGATAGAGTTTAGCCACTTATGAGTGCTCAGGGCCCAACCAGTTGAGGACAGCAAGAAGCTCAATTAGAAAACCACACTGTACCAGTGAAGTCAGTTTGGAGAAAGTTCTTCCTAAGTTGTAGGGACTACACCATCATCAATGTATGAAGATAAGGGTCTAGGCATGGAGGTGAAGGGCTAGAAGGATCTAAATTAGCTACCAGTCTAGCTACTAGTTATTGACCAGGTGGTCTATAAAGGCATATTTTAGTTAACTTAGAGAATGAATTTTAGATTGCCTGTTTTAAGAAAAGAAAAAAATGTTAATATCTTTTACAGAAAAAAAAAAAAGGCCAAGAAGAAGAGATACAAATGAGAAGACTATAAAAGCTGAATGAAATCCAGTATATTAAAGACAATGATTATGAATATCTTGGAGAATATCCTTCCTGATCTCTCTCTTTCTCTCTCTTTTACTCTTTCTCTCTCTCTCTCTTTCTATATATATATATATACATATACATGTGTGTATATATATTATATTATATAGAATTTATGTAATTCTACAAGTGAATTATACCATGTATACTATTTGTTCTGAAAGCTGAATTTACCAATAAGTCACCAGTGTTACAAGTCATCAAATTACTTTAATGTTAATAACTAAAGAAAAACATCATCATTTTAAATTACCGTGCTGCATTTACCTATCATTATTTACTCACTGATTTCTGAGTGATAGAAATTTGATTTGTTTCTAATTGTTTACTTTTATAAACAACACAGCAGTGAATATTCCAATGGTAACTCATCCATCATTTTAGATTTAACAAAAGTTAAAACATGACTCTCAAACAAATAAAGATTGAACACATGTCAAATATTTGTTTAACTCAATTAGGAAAAAAACATCAAGATACTGAAGCTAGTTCAATAGGCATTTGAAGGATGCAGATTTATATATTTAGTGAGAAAATTCATGTTGATGTAAGTTTGCTAGTTTGTAGACAATATTCCAGGGCAATAAACTATAATTTTGAGTTTATCTCATCGACTAGACAGAAATCATTTGTACCTTTAATGAATAGAAATCTATAAGCTAATGTGTAAGTTAACAATGCTTGGAATATAGCCAATAATATTCTACACCAACAGGCACATTTTCTTAAAACTTAGATAATATTTGAAAAGGCCTATTAGACACTTCCATGTAGCATTTAAAAGATTCTCAGTTCTTTCCCCAACTTATTTCCAAGTTTTGGGTAATTTTTCTTAAGATATGTCTGTTGTTGAATTTTGCAGCATTTTGAAAGATGTGGACTTCAAAGAATAACATGAGGTAGAGAAAGGTGAGAAAGGATGAGGTTATGTAGGAGCGTGACAGACATTTATGGTTACCTCAGAAGAACTATGAATTTTCTAAATTTTATTTCCAACTAAGTTGTGAGCTCCTCAAGGAGGGGAGCTATTTTTAAAATTTCCCCTATATTCTCCACAGAACTTAAATGAGCCCATTGAAATGACCTGGTCGAGTTGCATTAGAAGCAAATTCAAAGCTAACTGAGAATGTGCATTTTAGTGGCAATGAGTGTGGGGTTCCCTCTGTACAAATTTATGAAATGTTTCAGAAATGATTGAGCTTTATGTGAATCTCAGAAGAGGAAAATCCTTTCTTTTGAGAATATCTTAATCCCAAAGGAATGATTGATCTGGAAGGTCAGGGCTTAAATGCTAGACAGTGGCATTGCACAGGGTTGGACAGCACTCTGTTACTGGCTTCCCAAGCAATCTTTCTATACCTTTCCCTAGTTACTGGCCTGGAATATGGAGGTCACTTGTTAGATTTTGATCTTCATGTTTTCCCTTCCAATTTTGCCTAAAGCTTGGTTTCAAAAGAAGCCAGATATCAGAGAAAACATTTGATCTTTGACTTTTTGGGACTGGCTTATTTCACTTAGCATGACAATCTTCAGCAAATGCCATAATTTCATTCCTCTTCATGACGGAGTAATACTCCATTGTGTGTATATACCACTTTTTCTTTATTCATTCATGTGTTAAGTGTCTGGTTCCATAGCTTGACTATTGTGAATTGTACTGCTATAAACACTGATGTGGCTGTATTACTGTAGTATACTGATTTAATGTTATATAAAACTATGAAGAATAAAACAAACAAAAAACACAGAGAAGCTGGTAAGCCAACCAAAACAATAAAAAGGAGCCACAACTGTTTGTTGGAGTAACTAACATTGCTGTTTTCGATTTTCAACCTCTTCTTGGCTGGAGTAAGCAGGATTTCTATCTAATGACTGCTTAAACCTTTATTGGAAACATCTCTTCTACTGGGTTAAACTGAGTAACTTTTTTCCCATTGCTCAGGTTAAGGCATTTAAGAAATGAATCATTTCTCAAGTGACTGGGTAGAAAGTTCTCAGCCTCTGTCTTCTGTTAGGAAGTAAAAGATTATAGAAAGTTTTCAATAGGTACAGCAACATCTCTGCTTTGGAGTTAGTGATAGCACCATTGGTTTTCTTTTAACATTAAATATTTTATTGGCTAATTCCTCACATGCCTTAGGGAAGATGTGTGACTCCTTTTAAATTAAAGTCACATGGTGAAACTGACTTGCCTCATGTAGACCTTGTCCCTGAAACCACCTTGAAGAAGATGTGTGGATGTTTTAAAATTTATTTTAGCACTTCATTAAAATGGAAAACATGCTTCATGGGTATTCCTGGGAGGTCAATATAGATTTGGACCCATGTGCTATCCTGTCTCCATTTCCAGTCATGATAGAAAGCCAGTTCTGGCAGACCACTCTGTGGGGGTTCCATGAGCAAGGACAACTCAGTCCCATGTCTCATGTTGGGCTGGCCAAGGCAGGAATCTGCTTAGACATTTTACTAGTACAAATTAAAAAATATAATACAGATATCAAATGATTTGGGAATTTTGTTCACATTATAAAACTTAGGGAAAACAAAATCTCAGAGCTTAAGTGTCTAACTGTGGAAAATAGGGATAAGAATTTTGTGAACTAAGGGGAAAAGTAGAGTTGCCTCCCTCATGTGGTTCCAAGTCCTAGAGAGCTTCTGACTCAGAATCCCTCTGCCAGGTACTATCTGGAATTATTACACTAATAATTTATTTTCTGGAGGTCTATTGCCTCTCCTAGCAAATTTGTGAAATTGAGCACACTGCTTTTGACCTCAATGTGAATAAGTTTATCAATTCATTTATGCAAAAAAAAAAAATCCTTCAACTAGGAGAGGAGCAGAAAACATTTTCTGTCTTCACAATTTTGTATGAGTCTAAGAAGCTTTTCCTTGCCTGACAGCACATGCGTCTTTTAAAGACTGATTTGGAATTACCCTATTTCCCCCTGCTCTTAGATGCTCAATTTTCTCTCCCATTGCATCTGTTTAGTTTTTTAACAGTATCGCGTAACTTTGTAAAGCACTTAGAAGGCTGAATTTTGCTCTTGAAGACATACTACAAAATAAAGCCATAGGATATTGCATTATAAGTGAAAATGATGGGGAAGAGCTCAGATTGAATCTGTAATGTACTCAAGTTAGTATGGGAGCCTCCTGTTGCATTGTGCAAAGTGGAAGATACATTGTTAAGTCTGTCTCCATAAGGTAATATTTCAGGTAACTTGCAATAAGTGTTTCCATGCCTGCTATCAGATCACAGGGCAGAGGTAAAGCTTTTGAAAAATATGTGGTGCTCCAGGTGCTATTATATCAGACTTCATCACATGGCCTTTGAAGGGAGATAGGGAGATGTTTCCTGAGACATTTTATTAAGAATAAACTCAGAATGAGAAAAATAATAGAAATTGCATTTTTTTCCTGGCAAGTACTTTATTGTTTAATTTTTTTGGTATTGGCATAACAACTGTACTTCAGCTGGAAAGGCAACTAAAGAATTTGTTTAATGAAATTCAGGGCCAGAGTCCCTGCCCACCGGCAGGAGCATAGGCCAAGGTCCAGGACCACCTTCAGGGACCTCCACGGGAGCCCAGCCAAAGTCAGGCCCAAGATTGCTACCCACCAATCTGCCAACACACGGGGGAACCCAGACCCAGGTGAAGGACTGCCTCCAGAGACCCTGTGGCTGAGGCCTGGGACTGCCCTCAGTTCAGCATCAGAGTCCCTCTGCCGATAGATGGGAGCCTAGGCCCAGGGATAGACCCATCACCTGGAATCCTTGAGGGAGTTCAGGTCAAGATCAGGCCTAGGGCTGCCCTCACAGGTCTGTGTGAGAGCCCAGGCCCAGGACCATCCCTGCACAGAGTGGGGATACACGCTGTTGCTCCCTTCCTGTATCCATCATGTATACTGCAGCCATTTCCATAGTTCTTACCATGTATTAGCCTCTATCTTGGGTCAACAGACAGGGCCTGAAGGCAGCAGCTCACCAAAGCACTGCATCTCCAATCAATCAGCCTAAAGCCATTGTAAGTCCCACTCTTTTAGCCCCATCTCTGAAAGTGTTTGCATCCATCTTTGGCCACTCGCACTGCCATCTTGAGTTACTGCCATTACTGCTGTTACCATCTTATGTGGCAGTAGTGTCTATCTGAGGACACCTGCTGGAGACTGGAAGTGAACTCCAAGGTGAGATACAGGTTATCTGTAGTGTCATTACAAGATTATAGGATAGAAACCACAATACCTCAGATCAGCATTGCAAGAAAGGAACATATATAATCATCATGAAAAAACAAGAGAAGAAAGTGTCCCAAATAAACAAAGATATTAAAATAATAGAATTCATTGACAGCAGAGTTGATGAAATGTCAGAGAAAGAATTCAGAATGTATGTAATTAAAATGATCTGTGAATTAAAGAATGACTTAAGCAAGTAAATACAGGCAAAAATTGATCACTCCAACAAAGAAGTAAGAGCGCAAATAAAGGCAATCATTAACCACTCCAACAAAGAGATAAGAGAGCAAATAAAGACAACCATTGATCACACTAACAAAGAGATAAGGGAACAAATACAGGTAGCAAAATATTACTTTAAGAAAGAGCTAGAGTAACCAGGCGTGATGGTGCAAGCCTGTAATCCCAGCACTTAGGGAGGCAGAGACAGGAGGATCATGAGTTCAAAGCCACCCTCAGAAATGGCGAGGTGCTAAGCAACTCAGTGAGACCCTGTCTCTACATAAAACACAAAATAGGGCTGGGGATGTGGCTCAGTGGTCGAGTGCCCCTGAGTTCAATCCCAGTACTAAAAAAAAAAAAAAAAGAAAAAAAGAAAGAGCTAGAGATTGTGGAAAAAACCAATCAGAAATTCTTGAAATAAAAGAAAAAATAAACCAAATAAAAAAACTCAATAGAAAGCATCACCAGCAGACTAGATCACTTGGAAGACAGAACCTCAAATAATGAAGACAAAATAGACAATCTTGAAAATAAAGTTGATCATACAGCGAAGATGGCAAGAAACCATGAAAACAATATACAAGAATTATGGAATAGCATCAAAAGACCAAATCTAAGATTTATGAGGATAGAAGAAGGTGCAGAATTTCAAACCAAAGGAATGCACAATCTCTTCAATGAAATAATATCAGAAAATTTCCCGAACATGAAAAATGAATTGGAAAATCAAATACAAGAGGCTAACAGGACACCAAATGTACAAAATTACAGTAGATCTACACCAAAGCACATTATCATGAAAATGCTCAACATAAAGAATTAGGATAGAATTTTAAAGACCACAAAAGAGAGGAATCAGATTACATATGGGGGAGACCAATTTGGATTTCATCACATTTTTCAACCCAGACCCTAAAAGCCAGGAGATCATGGAACAATGTATACCAAGCTCTGGAAGAAAATGAAGGCCAACCAAGAATCTTATATCCAGAAAAATTAAACTTCAGATCTGACAATGAAATAAAAACCTTCCATGATAAACAAAAGTTAAAAGAATTTACAGCAAGAAAGCCTGCACTACACATTCTCAGCAAAATATTCCATGAGAAGGAAATGATAACCAACAATAAAAATATACAAAGAGAGGAATTATACTAAAGGAAAAGCCAATCAAAGAAGAAACCAAGTTCAGGTAAAAACCAAAAATAAGCCCAAATGACCAGGGTTATAAATCATATTTCAATAATAACCCTGAATCTGAATGGCCTAAACTCATCAATTAAAAGACATAGACTGACTGACTGGATTAAAAAAAAAAAATAGAGCCAACAATATGTTGCATTCAAGAGACTCATTTCATAGGAAAAGACATCCACAGACTGAAAATGAAAGTGTGGGAAAAAGCGTATCACTCACATGGACCGCGTAACCAAGTAGAGTTTCCATCCTCATGTCAGATGTAGTGGACTTCAAACCCAAGTTAGTGAAAAGGGATAAAGAAGGACATTTCATACTTCTTAAGGGAGTCACATATCAACAAGACATAACAGTCATAAATATCTATGCCCCAAACAATGGGGTATCTATGTATATAAAACAAACCCTTCTTAAATACAAGAATCAAATAGACCATAACACAATAATACTTGGTGACTTTAACACAGCTTTCTCACCACTAGATAGATCTTCCAAATGAAAACTAAACAAAGAAATCATAGAACTCAGTAAAACAGTCAATAATTTAGACTTAACAGATATTTTATCCATCAACGAGCAAATACACTTTCTTCTCAGCAGCACATGGATCCTTCTCCAAAATAGATCATATGTTATGCCACAAAGAAAGTCTTAGCAATACAAAAAAATAGAGATACTACCCTGCATCCTATCTGGCCATAATGGAATAAAATTTGAAATCAATGACAGATTTAAAACTAGAAACTACTCCAACACCTGAAGACTAAGTAATATGCTATTGAATGACACACGGATAACAAAAAACATCATGGAAGAGATAAAAAAATTTCTTAGAGGTAAATGAAAACATGATACAACATATCCAAATCTCTAGGACACCATGAAGGCAGTGCTAAGAGGAAAGTTTATTGCATTAAGCTCATTCATTAAAAGAAGAAAAAGCCAACTAATAAATGATTGACACTACATTTCAAAGCCCTAGAAAAAGAGGAACAAACCAACACCAAAAGAAGTAGAAGACAGAAAATAATTAAAATCAGGGCTGAAATCAATGAAATTGAAACAAAAGAAACAATTCAAAAAAAATGACAAAACAAAAAACTAGTTCTTGAAAAAATATAAACAAAATTGACAAACCCTTAGCCACCCTATCAAAAAGGAGAGAGAAAACCCCAAATTACTAAAATTCGTGATGAGAAAGGAAATATCATGACAGACACCACTGAAATACAGAGGATGATTAGAAATTATTTTGAAAATGTATACTCCAGTAAAATAGAAAACTCTGAAGATACTGACAAATTTCTAGAAGCATGTTACCAAGCCTAACTGAACCAGGAGGACATACGCAACTTAAACAGATCAATTTCAAGCAAGGAAATAGAAGACACCATCAGAAGCCTACCAATCGAGAAAAGCCTGGGACCAGATGGATTCTCAGCTGAGTTCTACCAGACCTACAAAGAAGAATTAATACCAATACTCTTCAAACTATTTCACGAAATAGAAAAGGAGAGAACTCTTCTGAACTCATTGTATGAGGCGAGTATTCCTGATACCAAAACCAGACAGAGACACATCAAAAAAAGAAAATTTCAGACCAATATCCCTGATGAACCTAAATGCAAAAATTCTCAATAAAATTTTGGCAAATCATATATGAAAGCATATTAAAAAATAATGCACCATGATCAAGTGGGGTTCATTCTAGGGATGCAAAGTTGGTTCAATGTACAGAAATCAATTAATGTAATATATCACATCAATAGACTAAAGATAAAAACCATATGATTTTATCAATTGATGCAGAGAAAGCATTTGACAGAATACAGCACCCTTTTATGTTCAAACACTAGAAAAAATAGGGATACTAAGAACATACCTCAACTTTGTAAAAGCTATCTATGCTAAACCCAAGGCCAACATCATCCTAAATGGAGAAAAATTGGAAGCATTCCCTCTAAAAATGGGAACAAGACAGGGATGACCTCTTTCCCTATTGCTATTCAACATAGTCCCTGAAACACTAGCCAGAGAAATTAGACACATGAAAGAATTTAAAGGAATACAAATAGGAAAAGAAGAACTCAAATTATCATTATTTGCTTGACATGATTCTATACTTAGAGGATCCAAAAAATTCCACCAGAAAACTCTTAGAATTAATAAATGAATTCAGCAAAGTTGCAGGACATAAAATCAACATCCATAAATCAAATGCATTTCTATACATCAATGAAATGCATAGAAAGAGAAATTAGGAAAACTACCCCCTTCACAATATCCTCAAAAAAATACTTAGGAATCAATTTAACAAAAGAGGTGAAAGACCTTTATAATGAAAACTACAGGACACTAAGGAAAGAAATAGAAGAAGGTCTTAGGAGATGGAAAAATCTCCCATGCACTTGGCTGGGCAGAATCAATATTGTCAAAATGGCCATACTACCCAAAGTGCTATATAGATTCAATACAATTGCAATTAAAGTCCCAATGTCATTCCTTATAGAAATAGAAAAAGCAATCATGAAATTCATTTGGAAGAATAAGAGACCCAGAATAGCTAAAGCAATCCTTCGCAAAAAGTGTGAAGCAGGAAGCATCACAATACCAGACATTAAACTATATTACAAAGCTATAGTAACAAAAATGGCATGGTACTGGCACCAAAATAGACCTGTAGACCAATGGTCCAGAATAGAAGACACAGAGACAAACCCATTTAAATACAGTAATCTTATACTAGACAAAGGTGCCAAACACGTACATTGGAGAAAAGATAGACTCTTCAACATGGTGCTGGGAAAACTAGGACTCCATATGCAGCAAAATGAAACTAAACACTTATCTCTCACCATGCACAAAATTCAACTCAAAGTGGATCAAGGACCTAGGAATTAGACCAGAGACCGTACACCTAATAGAAGAAAAAGTAGGCCCAAATCTTCATCATGTCAGCTTAGGACCTTACTTCCTTAACAAGACTCCTATAGTGCAAGAAGTAAAATCCAGAATCAAATGGGATGGATTCAAACTAAAAAGCTTCTTTTCAGCAAAAGAATCAATGAATGATGTGAACAGAAAGCCTACATTCTGGGAACAAATTTTTGCCACATGCACATCTGATACAGCACTAATCTCCAGGATATATAAAGAACTAAAAAACACCAAAAAAGCCAAACGACCCAATCAATAAATGGGCTAAGGAACTGAGCAGATATTTCTCAGAAGAAGATATACAATTGATCAACAGACATATGAAAAAATGTTCAACATCTCTAGCAATTAGAGAAATGCAAATCAAAACTACTCTAAGATTTCATCTTGAGCCAGTCAGAATTATCAAGAATACAAACAATAATAAGTGTTGATGAGGATGTGCAGGAAAAGGCGTACTCATACATTGCTGGTGGGACTGCAAATTGGTGCAAACAATCTGGAAAGCAGTATGGAGATTCCTTAGAAAACTTGAAATGAAACCACTATTTGACCCAGCTATCCCACTCCTTGGTCTATACTCAAAGGACTTAAAAACAGCATACTACAGTGACACAGCCACTTCAATGTTTATAGCAACTCAATTCACAATAGCTAAACTGTGGAAGCAACCTAGATGTCCTTCAATAGATGAATGGATAAAGAAACTATGGTATATATACACAATGGAATATTACTCAGCATTAAAAGAGAACAAAATTATGGCATTTGTAGGTAAATGAATTGAGATGGAGAATATCATGCTAAGCAAAAGAAGCCAATCTCAAAAAACCAAAGGCCGAATGTTCTCTGTTAAGTGGATGCTGATCCATAATGAGGGAGAGGACATGGGAATAATGAGAAATTTTGGTCAAAGGGGAGGGAGTGGGGAGGGGCCATGGGAACAGTAAAGATGGTGGAATGAGATGGACATCATAGCCCTAGCTGCATGTATTACTGCATATATGATCTGATTCTACATCATGTACAACTAGAGAAATGAAAAGTTTTACTCCATCTGTGTGCAATGAATCAAAATGCATTCTGCTATCATGTATGCCTAAGTAGAATAAATAAATTTTAAAAAATGTAAACTAAAAATAAAAAATATATTGTCATCAAATAAATAATATTTATGTTTATTCTTTTATTAATAAGTATTGATTGAACCCCCCCCAAAAAAAGAAATTCAGAAAAGTCCACCCACCTTAAAAGCATATTTGTTACTGATAAAGATTATGATGAAACTGTGTGAAAAAACATTAGAACAATGAATAATAACATTTGAGAAGAAATGTTGTAAGACATCCCTTATCTCAAAATTTGCTAACAAACATTATAGCATTAGGACTAGGGGTGTGTGTTTGTTTATTTGTTCATTTGACTATTCTTTGTACTTGGGAAACTTTAATGTTTACCAGTGTTCAATTCAGAGGCATCAATAACATTTAATTTTTGTTCCAATTATTTCTGTGAAGGAAGAGGTAGAGAAAGAAGGGAGATAGAGGAGAAGGAGAAAGAGACAATCTGTAATTATCCTCCTTTTACTGATATTTATAGTTTTTCCAAAGACTTTCGCATCCATGCTCCCTCCCAACCTTTTAGTCATTCCAGAAATGTTCAAATTTAGTACATTGTTAACTTAAGTCAGGTGCATAGCGTCTGGCGTCCCATCCATTTAGTTCAATACAGTTTGTTTCAGAAATTGAGTGCCCAGTATTTTCTAGGTATGGGGGGATGAGGAAATGGATATGATGCAGTGTCTGTGAAGAGTGTGTCGATCTGCCATATGCAGGAGGACCGCAAGGTAAAATGTCAAGTTCATGGGGGCAGAGAGGAGAGGCAGGTAAATTCTGGCTGAAATAGAATAAGACAACTTTGTAGAGGAGGTTGCAGCAGAATTAAATTTAGAAAGGTAATCTCCAGAAAGGTAAGTATATGTGACATGACATACACTCATTAATGCAAGGTACACACACACACACACACACACACACACACACACATTGAGGAAGAGAGAAAAATACAAACTACATAAGAACACGTATTAGATACTTAGAAGCCCTAGATGCTCAGATGCTTCTCATCAATGTAGAGAGTCCTGCTGCTCCAGTTCTTTCTCCTGTTTCTGACATCTGCAACTTTGCCAGCTCCACCATATTACAGGGCTACTGAAGTTCTTTCTTCTCACCTTGGAAGGAAAAAGCGAAGGGGATGGGTCTTTGCCTCTTCCGCGTTTTCCTAGCCACATAACTCCACAGTGTGTTTGGCCATCTGTGGGCGAGGTTTATTTAGCAAGCTTTAGCTCCCTGGATGTCTAGGCCTAGACATAGGTGAATGCAGTTGGTCTCAGTGAATTACAGGACACTCAGCCATGTTGGTAGATTCCAATCCCAGTGACCTGACTATAATCCACCCTTCCACTTCTGGAGCAATCCCACTTCCCAAGTGTCTATGGCCTAGACCACATCCTCCAAGCTTGGAATGGCACATGAAGACAGCTTCAGTGGATTTGATCATGGCACTCTCTTCTTCATTTACTCCCCTACACTCAAGCTTCTTTTGTAAGATAAGAATGCCTCCTAGAACTAGAGCACATAGTATCCTCCAAAACCCCTGAGATCTTCTATACTCTGAGTTAATTATGTAGAGAAATAATCATGCAAGAAAACATGAAGCCTGGTCTAAGATTGCATGATCCAATTTTGCTATTAATAATAATATTAATGATAAAAAATAAATAATTTGCTGGAATCAAAGTGCCAGGAAGTATGCCAAGGTTTGTACACACATATCATCATATCATGTATCAGTATTATTTATATGAAGAAATTAAGACTTAAAATGGAGATAGGACTAGAACTCAAATCTTTTATTCTGCCACTGTGCCTCTTTATCTCAAACACTATATAGGTTGCAATGTTTTTTCCACCTTCAGCTAATTAAATGCACCATCTCCTAACACTTCAGAGGTGCCCCAGTTCCATTGCATCACTGGCAGTGGGCTTACCAATCACTCCTAAGACATCTGGATTGACGCAGTTCTATGGACTGACTGGCAGGTAGGAAGGTGCTCCTTAAAGAGTGATACCTGAGTCATCCGTAGTGGGTGGAGGAGAGATCAGGATTTGTGTGGAAAATAGGAGAATAGGTTTTTCTGGTGAAGGCAGAAGGAAACACAGATTTAGAGAGTTCAGGATGAGATACACATGCCTGTCTTTTTTTGTTTGCTTGTTTTAATGATTTTTCTTGCCTCTTATAGTAATAAAAAACCATTTAGAATGTCCAAGGAATGAGAAAAAAGAGAAGTTTCCATGTCTTATCCACATAAAACCCCGAGTAAACAAACAATTTTAGTGAAAACCTGTAAGTTAAGCATAAGCAAAAAGAATATTAAAGAAAAATTGCAGTTTTCTCTTCTGTGAAGCTTCTGATCTATTTAAAATGGACCTCTTTGAATTATTATTTTCTTTAGGCAAAAATGCCCAATTAAGTGAAATCGTTAATTAGCCAATGTTTGCAAATACTCTGAAAAGGAAGAAAACAACATTTTACAAATGAATGATATTATTATTTCTATTCTATTTCCCCATTTTTCATTTTGCAACTAGAAATTCAAGTTAATTCATATTGCCAATTGGAAATTACAGTTCTAAAAATAATGAATTTAAAAGAAAACAGAGGACATCATTTAAAGTGGCTTGATCTCTTGGTTTTGCTTTTTAATTAGCCTATGTATATTTATAATCTCTTTGGATGATTAATGACTAATGTGTGAAAGCTAGCTAGGTGATGATGTTATTTCATGTTAGTTTTCCATCTCTGTGATGAAAGATCTGAGAAAAACAACTTAAGGGAGGAAAGATTTACTTTGGCTCACCATTTCAGAATTTCAGTATTTGATCACTTGGCTCTGTTGTTTCTGGGCCTATAGTGAGGCAAAACATCATTCTGAGGAGCATGTGGTGGAGCTGAACAATTCACCTCATGGCAGTTGGGAAACAGAGAAAGAGTGAGAAAGGGACCAGAGGTGAGATATTCACTGCAGGAACACTTCCCAGTGACCTACTTCCTCCAACTGGGCCCTATTTCTCAATAGTCCATTCAGTTATGAACCCATCAATGCATAATCCCGCAATGAGATCAGTGCCCTTATGATCCAATCCCTTTCAACAAGCTTCCCCTCTGAAAATTGATGTACTGTGGACAAAGCCTTCAACACATGAGTCCTTGGGGGACACTTCATACCAAACTATAACACTTTAGAGAAGGAGAATAAGGAGTTATGATGATACAAGGGGACACAAATACCCCTGGATAATGATTTATGACCAGTGACAACCTGTCCTGTAGATTACATCTGAAGGCTTTTTCTTTCTTCTAAATTCTGAAATGAGCAAACAGCACATTTTAGTAGCCATTTGTAGAGGTGGGTTAAAAAAAAAGTTGAGAAAAGTTGGAATTTTATCTGTTTTGTGTAGAAAAATGTCAGACAGACAACGAGAAACTTGATAGCTACGATGTACCCTTTGAAGAGTTACTGCACTAGTAAGCATCATATGTATAGTTTTGAAAATTAAAAGATGGAAATTACTGAAGAATTTTCTAGCAACTAGAGCTGTTCAACTGTGAAGTGTTCAGGTGCAGGTAGTCTACTTCCTGGCAGGGTTGTCACAGGCTGGTTGTGTCTCCAGGGCCACTCACAGTGTGTGATTGAGAGAGGACTGTGATAGATGACTTGGCAGTTGCTTCTAAACTTGAGTAGATTTAAAATTAGATATAGAATTACGTGAAGAAGAGGGCTTGAGCTGAGCATGGTGGCGCACACCTGTAATCCCAGCCGCTAGGGAGGCTGAGACAGGAGGATAGTGTGTTCAAAGCCTGCCTCAGTAATGGCAAGGCACTAAGCAACTCAGTGAGACCCCACATTTAAATAAAATACAAAATAGGGCTGGAGATGTGGCTCAGGGGCTGAGTGCCCCTGAGTTTAATCCCTAGTACCTCCTCTCAAATAAAGAAGGGGTCTTGAGTATCCTCTAAGGCTTTGTGTGTTGAAATTTAATCTGCATTGTGAGGTACTAAGAGAGTGGAACCTACTTTGGCTATAGTGTTTATTGGTAGTCCCTTGGGAATTGATTAGATTAGAAAGGGCATTGGTGTGGAACTCCATGATTGAAGACTAGTGGCTTCATAAGAAGAGGGAGAGAAACCACACAGGCAGATAGACAAGTGCCTACTCCCTGTCTCTTGGCATGTGATGCCTGTATTGCCTTTGGACTGCCAAAAAGACTATCACCAAATGAAGCCCCTAGACTTAGCATTTCCAAAACAGCACAAATAAACCTCTTTTCTTTATAAAATAGCTTGCCTTGGATATTTCAATATAGTTATGAAAAGCTGACTAATCCAATAGAGACAGGAGACAATGGACTCTCACAGTTTCTTTTTCTTCCTTAATATTTCTTCATTTTCCAAAACAAAGAAGATAAAACCAAAGAATTTTCAAAGGACATTTTATAATGTCAGGAAAATAATTTAGTAGACCAAGAGCTTAGAAGAAAATTCATCCATAGAGGCTGTAGAAAAAATACAGCCCTATAGTCACTTTGATTTTAGCTTTGTGAAGCTCTGAGGTGATAGTTGAAGAGAGCTCCATTTCCCTCTGCTCAGTTTTCTTTGATTACAACAGAGTATGCCAAACATTTAAATAAGATGATATATTATCATTCATATTACACGCAATGTTCTAGTGGAAACCTATTGAATATTTTGATAATCAGTCAGTTCAGTAGCCCACTGAATTGAAGTGCAAATGAAACAAAACAAATGAATACTAAACTTCTTAGGTTAAAAGATATGTAATGAACTGATGTCTGAATGGCTAAACTGCATAGGCAGTTTTAGAAAAATTGTCAAACAAACATCATGTGGATCCATATCCTCCAAAGAACTTGCACTCCTATTCCAGGAGAAGCCACCATCACTTTTCATTTTGTATCTTTTCTATCTAATTTCAAAAGGCAACATTAGCATACTAATAGAATTTTAGGATTTTAAATTTTTCAAAATTTGCAACAAGTAATAGATATTGGTGGAGTCTCATGTATTGTTTTGTATTTACTTATTTATTTTATTGGTGCATTAAAAGTATACATAACAGTGGGATTCATTGTTACATATTCATACATGCACATAAGATAATTTGGTCAATTTCCTTCCCCAGTACCTCCTCTTTCCCTCCCATCCATCCTCTTCCTGACCCCGTTCCTCTACTCTACTGGTCTCTTTTCTATTCTTATGAGATTTTTTTCCCTTTTTGTTATGTAGTTTCTATATTTGAAATAAAACATGCAACCCTTGAATTTCTGAGTCTGGCTTATTTTGCTCAACACAATGCTCTCAAGTTACATCCACTTTCCTGCAAATGACATAATTTCATTCTTTTTTATGTGTCAATAAAACTCTGTTGTGTATATATTTCAGATTTTCCTTATCCACTGATCTATTGCTGCATATCCCAGCTGCTCCCACAATATACATTGTATTTATTAGGTGATAGAAGGGGGTTCTTTGAGTATGGTCACAATTCCTTTCCAAAAATTACTCTGGCTAGGTCTTTCAGTGTACTGGTATAGGTGATTTAAAATTCTATGTAATATGAAATGATAATATCTCACCATATTTAAATGTTTATCATACATTGTCATAATCAATGAAAACTGGGCAGAGTGAGATGCAAACTCTCCTCACCTGTTGCTTCATGGTGAGGATACTACCTCTGGTAAATGTAAATTTCCACCACCCTTGGTCATGATGAAAAATACATTCAGCAAGTTTGATTTTTAACAAGGTCTTTGGAAATGTAGCCCTTTGTTTTTATAAAGATGATCACGATAAAAGGCAGTATTAGGTGCCTTTAGGTACACAGACCATGTGAGCCCTGGAAGAATTTTAATGGAATATAATAATGGGGGAGGGGCAGAAATTGAGTTCCTTGAGGACCTCATGCATTGGGAAGCTTTGAATAATCAGTGAGGAAGCCAAGCTGTCGCCTCTCATGGATCAGGAGACAGAAGAGACATCACAGTGTGTACATGAGTTGGGAGGACATTAGGAGACCAACCTGGCTAGAGTAATTTTTGCCAATTTATGGAGCTACTTCATGATTTGAACAAGAGGTTTGACCCTTCGCTGTGTGTAGGAGGCCATGACCCGCATGATGTCACATCCCATCTATCTCTAGGCTCTCCTGTTCCACATCCTTTATTATTGCTAATCCTGGATGTTTGTACACAGTTAAGATCTGATTAAAACTAACCAGCATAGCTTCAAGGGAGAACTGCAGTCACAAAAAGCCTGTCACATTAGGCGTTATGTTGAGGTGTGTAGTGGATAGAGTACTGCTAACCTCTGGTCTGCAGGGGTGCTTTTGACGACAGCGCAGTAATGCTTAAACCTTGCCTTACTGCATGCACAGAGCACTTCACTCACGCGGCAACCTCTGTGTCCTCTTTACCTGAAATGCTGCAAACCATCCAACCATAGCACTAATAGCTGTGAAATATGGAGACAACATCAGAGTGACTCCTGCCTCACACTGCGGGCAACTTGACCCTAAGCAGGGCAAGAGTTTCTGCCCACAGAATGGGAATGGTCTGAAGGCCAGATTAAGCCATAAAAATTGGACATTCCTGTCACAGGAAACCAAGATGATGTCTTGCAATTTCCTATTCTACCTGAGGTGCCACGGTTGGTATTAAACAATATGAGATTAAGCTCTTGTCAGACAAACTAATGAATTTTGGATTGATTTCTGTCTACTGCAATGCTACTGACATTTTTGACAGCTATGATTCATAGGGCCTTCATTGGGTCTATTCATGAGAGGAGTTGTTTATTTTGGTTGATGGGCAAGCTTCTAATGTTCCCAGTGGGAAATGCTAAGGGCCAATGGGATGGCCGTGGTGAAGGTGCTCTCTGTCTGTCTGGGGCAGGCCTCTTATAAATTTGTAATCAAGAGCTCAGAAAACTAATGAGAGCAAGCTGGCTGGGAGATTGTTTTGGTGACATTTGACCAGGGGAATGCTCCTGCAAAACATGCATCTGCCGCTCAGCTATAGATCCTTAAGGTCAAGATGCTACTTTGTGCCATTTTATTTGCTTTGTTATTTTCTTGATATGGCTTAACTGATGTCTGCAGAGTGGGGCAAGATATTTAGCTCCCCAGATGGTGGTGGGACAAACAGTGTAATTTAAAGATTAAAACTGGAGTATTTTTTTCTTTGAGATTTCTATTGCTCATTATAGCATATGTCTTTTAACAGGAGTGATCCGAAAATTTGCAAGTATATTGGATGCTCTGGTGGACCCCCTTATTTCCTTTCATACTCTACACACTAATTCCACTGGTTCCTGTCACCATCGACACTTGCTAACCCACACAAGGGTCTCTTTTTGGGAATTGCTCTCTTTTAAAGGGAAGTGCTTTGCCTAGAGTTATTTCTACTCTGGTTAATCTGCATTCAATGACTAGAGAAGACGGCAGTAAAAGGCCCCTTTCCTGAGTTTGGGAAATCTATATTGTGCTATTTCAACTTCAGTGCTCGCCATGGGGTTTTGAAGCCTATTTTGAAAGAGCACCATGGTTCAGCTGCCCAATTCTGTTCCCCTCACTTTTTCATAAATGTTGTTTCTGAGAGCACTTCTCAAAAGATGTCCTGAATGCAAATCTCAACTTAGATTCTGTCCCTGGACAACCTAGCCTCACTCAGGAGGCAAAATTGGGAAAGGTGGGCATATGGAGGAAGAGTGAACAGGATAATAGTGACAAATAGGATTTTAGGGATGAGGAAGGAAGGACATTGAAGATATCCTGGAGTTTCCAAATCAGGAAGTCTTGAACAACCTATGGTGCCTTAGGCAGAAAGGAATCTTACTTGTTCTTTGAAGCTAATTTCTCAAGTCGATTCCTGAAAAATACTCAGCTCCACACTATAGTTTCCATCAGAGATGTGTCACAGAATGCTTGGAATACCAGAGGTAGATACCACTTGTACTAATAGGATGAGAAGAAGGTCATCAACGAAGAATAAGTAAACAAAATAGATCAGCATAGGGCTGGGATTGTAGCTCAGCGGTAGAGCACTTGCCTCGCATGCGTGAGGCCCTGGGTTCGATCCTCAGCACCACATACAAAGCAATAAAGACATTGTGTCCATCTACAACTAAAAAAAAATATTAAAAAAATAGATGAGCATAATTAATTTAATACTTCCAAGTCTTGTGTTAATATTTCCAACTCTTGTGTTAATATAGCATCTATCAGAGCATATGCATGACAAGAAACAATATGACCTGCTCTGAAATCACCAAAAACAATAATCAAATCAACAGGATGAATGTGGCAGTGTTTGTTCTGGCAGTGATCATTGAGTAGTATAGGCTCTGGTGGCTCTTATGAGATGAGAGCTGTCCTTTTGGAGTTCCAAAGAACAGTCTTCATGGCTCTGGTAAACATTAAAGAAGTAGTAATATATATTGGTATCATTTCTCTCAAGTAGTTCCTAAGAATTTCATATTTATTGTTTTTTCCTCTAAATACATAGGTCTTGATTTTATTCTATTTGAACTTAGCACATTGTAGCTATTTTATTTTCATTTATCTCTCTGTAACATTAAATACATCATAATTGCAAGTGAAAATGCAGCAGCAGGGAAAATCTCAGGACTATAGAATATACAATCCTTGGAAAGGTAGTGGATGTGATGTATTTATTATTTAGACAGTGATTTCCTGTATAGTGATGTTTGGGGCTTTGTTTCTAAAAGGTTAAGGAATGCACTTCCTTATGAAAGTCAGGCCTTGCACTTATACCTAGTAGGGTGGCATCTAAGGGATATGTCCTGGGTTCTGAAGTGGTTCCTTGTCCCCAGCATTCCCAAGTTATAAGTTAAGCAACCTTCATGGGTTATAATAATAAGGCCCAGACTCCTCTTGTTCTGATGTTTCCCAGGTGGGAATAACCAGGTTGACTTACTAAATGGTTCCTTGGAACACTCAGGTTGGTGGCTTTTCTATTGAGGTAGAAAGGAGTAATAAGAACAGAGTTTTCATGAGCAACTTGGTCAAGGCTTCTCAAACTGTAATGTGCATAATAATCACCTGGGGTTCAAGTTAAAATGTAGATCTGATTCAGTCGTTCTGGGTAGGTCTGTATTTCTAACAGGTTCCCAGATGATACTGATGCTTCTGGACTATAAGCCACACTTTACTAAGCCACAGGAAAATAAATAAATGAGTAGTAAAGGGTAGCTTGTTTTCTTCAGAACATGTATTAGAAATCACTGACTTTATCTTATTTGAATAGATTGGTTTATCAGATTTCTCAAACTATTCTTTCTTCCAGGTCTAAAGTCACAAGCAGCAGGGCCCACTGAGAGGAAGGAGGAGGGATTTCCAAAACACAAGATAAATAGAAAAATGAGAAAGGAGCACTGCTATAGAAATCATAGAACCTGGGTCTAGACCCAGTTCTCCATGAACTAACTTTCTGAAACCAAGGCTAAGCACTCGACCTGAGCTTCCTTGAGAAGAGTAACAATGCCAGCCCAGCCTGTCTTCTGTGAGCATCAATCATGTTGTGGAATGGTCAGGGTTAAACATATCTACAGTGTTCCCATGTATGTTTTGAGACAATTGGGATCTTGGGGAATCACAGAAGTGGGAAGTCCTTGAAATTGAGATTTGTGTAACTTGAAATCCCTTATTGAGTCTTCCTGGATCTCAGAAGCTTTTCTGTAATATCTGTGCCATGCACAGGCCAGTCTGTGCACAGCGTGGGGCATGACAGATGAATGTAGTCAGGTTTCTACACCATCCTTCAGGGTGGAAGCCAGAAGACAAATTTGGCTAATTTTTTTCAGCTCAGCATCTCTTTGCATAATATGCAGGCAGGAGAATGCAAAGGAAGGAAATTATTAAGTGGGACAGAATATGCTAAAATAGGTCAAGGAAGAAAATGAAATAGCGTATTTTTTTTATTCTCTTCAGGAAATGCTGCTAAAATTAGACTTGCCACAGATCACAAGATCAGTATTAGAAACTGTTTTTCTTTGTAGACAAAAGTCCTCAGCTACCAACGACTTTGATTATTATATGACGACTGGCTACAGATGTGAGTCATATATGGGCAAGCTGCAGCTTTGTTGATTTTGGGGGGAAGTGGTGCCTGTCTTTGGTGGCCAGGTCCTTGGTGCAATAAACAGCCAAACAAATGGTGTCTAACAGCTGCATTTCTATAACTACTTCCTTTCTTCTTTAACAGGTGCCTATTTCTCTTTGTTTAAATTAACTCACACTAATACTAGTTAATGACAGGATTTGCTACCTTTCCTCATAGTATTTATATTTGTCTTTCTTTCAAAAATTGGAAAGTAACTTACTTTAGCTATGATATTTGCTAAAATTCTGAAACTGTGCCCAACACACAAGAGGTAGACTCGTACTACATTGGTGGACATGTTGATTCTTTTGGTCTTCCTGGTACTATAAAACCACTAACTAGGAAGGATATCCTCACTTCACACACAGCTGGAAAGCCTTACCAGATTCCTTCATGGATCACAAAAGGAAAGAAGATTCTTGCAGCCCTCTGGACTTCATATTCAAAATACAGTTCTGCATCAGGTCTGAATTTGCCCATTGGCGTTCTTATCAACTTGTGTGTTTCCTTTCTCCTCTTTCAGGAAGTCTGACAGCTGGACAGATTGAGGAAAGATCTTGCCAGACTCAAGAGTCTATATTTCAAAAAAGAAGAGGATATAGTAACGTTCAGTATAATATAATATACCAATAACAACATTTCCTACAAATCAAGATTAGTAAATAGTACATCTATATTATGGTTTCCTAACTAATTTGTCTTTATTTTAGTCTTTGTCCCACTCCCCTAGAAATGAATAAAGGTTACATCACCAGAATTTCTTCATTGAAATTGGAGACTTGGAGCTAAAGTGGGGTTGGCTGAAATTTAAATCTTCCTGATGAGGTTTGAGGAGAGACAACAGAGACTTGGAGATCATTTGGGGCTGAGGGAACCTGCTGAGGGACCCTGCTGAGGTTAGAGATTGTGAGTTTGTGGTTTATGGGGCTGGGCTCCAAGTTCCTAGAGGAGTGAACAGAAATTAAATCATTCGCTGGAACAACACAGAGATTTACTGTGGATCTGGATATGCTTTGCTGATCCCTCTATTGCTCTAAGGATAGTTACAAAGCGGTAATGGGATTGCTCAGCTGGAAGGATCATAAGGGAAAAGTTGTTTTCTCTGGAGGGGTTTCTTCTGGTTACCTGCAGTCATGAGTAGCAGAGAGATGTCCTTAAAGAAAGACACATCACTTGACTACATCTCACTTCTTATAGATGTGAACATTATCCATTAGGGAGTGATATCAAGTCACAATGCCTCTGGTGGTCACTGAGAATCCCTAATGGAAGTCTTGGGCTCCTTTCACACTTCAGCTTTTAAAAAATATTTTCCTCTCGGGGCTGGGATTGTAGCTCAGTGGTAGAGCGCTTGCCTCACATGCGTGAGGCCCTGGGTTCGATCATCAGCACCACGTACAAAGCAATAAAATAAAGACATTGTGTCCATCTACAACTAAAAAATATTAAAAAAAAAATTAAAAAAAAATAAAATATATTTTCCTCTCAAAAATGTTTCTTTGGAAATAAAGAGCTATGCGTCATCTTTCTTTAGAACTGGGAGAGAAAATTCACTTCTGCTATAATTAAGCAATAATTATTATTCTTTCCTCTGAGGGAGAACTTAGAGAGATAAACAACTCCCGGATAAATAAGACTTAGAAATTGTGGGCCAAGGCTTCTATTGATTCACAATATATTTATCTCTTTCTTCCTTCCAAATAAAAAAAATAATGATAGTAATTATGTTTAAAAATGATTCTTTTTATAATCATTTGAAATTGCTATTTTCTATCCTACTCAAATAATAATTGCTTTTATGGCCCTTGTGCAACTGTGGGGAGGAGGCAAATGTAGTGAGAGACTCAGAAATCCTACTCACTCTTCAGGCAGCATCTCTGAAACACACATAAGTATGAGTTAACCTTGAACTTGATATACAGTAGGGGGAAGAAGGCTTGGTTAGGATATAAAAACCAGTTTTTCTACACTTACTTGTGTGTAAATTCAAATGACATGTCACTTAATTTCTTGATATTCTGTTATGTGTTCAACAAATGGTTATAATTCCTAATTTATCTACTTCATCGGGTTTATTTTAAATGATATAACATATGTGTTCTAAGTGAAAATTGCTGTAAAACAGACTTTGGGGTCCTGGAACTTTGAGATTGGAAGCACTCTACAAAGAGAATGTTAGCCAAGAACCTTTCATAGTATTCCATTTTCTTAAGTGGGAGGCAAAGCACATCAACCCTGAAACTTCTTCCTGAAGGAACTTGGAAATGACATTGGTTTGAATATAAAGGGAGAAAAGAAAGTCTTTCAAAGTTGAAAACAGTCTGAGAGGCTTGTATATTACTTGGAGTCTCTGCCAGCTCTTTCTTGAATGTGAAGGTAGAAATGAGCCACAGTGGAGTAAACTGCCTAGTCCTTCATTAGGGAGTAGGGTAGTAGACTGCAGGGGTTAAGCAAGTAGCCCAGAGGGACAGTCAAACCACAGCAAATTAACTGGGAATATTAGGTAGGGAATTGACCTAATATCCTATGAAAACAAAATGAGATAGTCCAAGGCAAGTGCTTAAGGTATTGTCTGGCACATAATGTATACCTGGCAAACGGTAGAGGGCCTTATTAATTTTGGAAGAAGTGCATGGCTGACTGTATGGTATAATTTGGGTCCACCTGGCGCATAGCTGTGCTGTATAAATGTATGCTTAGTAACATTATGGAAGCTGTGATCCATGTGGTCTAGTCTCAGAGTGGTCTGAGTTAAAGGAGTGCCTCATGCCCAAATAATGGCAAAATAACTCAATATATTTACATGCATTTCTCTAACACATAGAGAAGGATACTGCTATGGAACTGAATACTGAATGTGTGTGTCCTCCCTCAAATTCATGTTAAAGTCCCAATGTGATGGTGTTGGGAGATGGAGACTTTGGAAGGTAATTAAGTGATGAGGATGAAGCATCATGGCATAATTAATAGTTCCTAGAAAAGAAAACTAACCTTCTTTCCTTATATTCTACCATGTGGGGGACAAGAAGATGGCCATCTACAGACCAGGCAGTGTACTCTCACTAGATACTGGATTACTGGCATATCCCAGGCCTCAGAACTGTGAGAATTACATGTTTGTTGTTTAAGCCACACAGCCTATGGTTTCTCATTATAATGGTCTGCTTACCAGTTTGTACCTGGTTAGGATAGGTACAGCATTCACCACTGCATTTCTTAAGATGCAGATTGTTCCCTCAATTTGCTTTTCTTACAAAAGATGGCAACTCCCAAACCTTCTTAAATTCCTCAAACTGGGTTTTCTTCATTCCTAATTCAATATATCTTTTTCATATACTTGGAGGATAGGAAAGGTTGAAAAAAGAAGATAAGGAAGAAGGAGAAGAAGGAAAAGGAGAGAAAGGGGAGAAGGAGGAGGAAGAGGAAGAGGAAGGAGAAGAAAAACTGCAAATGCAGAACCTTGTTTTAGTTGTCAGTGAGGGAAAAGCTGGCAACACCTACATAATAATGTATTGTTGGCTTTATTAGCTGAATACCTGATTGAATTAAAACCAGCTTTTAATAAAATCTTTTGATTGTATACCTCAGCAGCAACTGCAGTCTGTCAAATCACTTGAAAAATAAATCATTGACTACTTTTTGACAAACCTATTTTTGTCTGTATGTTATTTATAAATTTATTTTATGCCTAACTAGTTATTGGCTTTTTAAGAGAATTAATTTCATGTACAATATCTAGCATGGTGCTTTATACCATATAGGATGCTCATAATTTGGGGGGGGAAAAAAAAAAAAAACCTTGGTCATCTCTAAGTAGTTCTCTAGCTGCAATACAGGTCATGCACCAGAAATCTAAATAATAGCTATGAGTAGGGAAATTCATTTGATGCAAGTAGTGAGAGAAGGGCCATTTTTGCTCTGAAGTTTCCTTGGAACTTAAAGGCAGCTTTGGGCCAGCAGAAGGGGAATATCAGTCCAACTAGCCTATGTGGTCTCTGGCTACGTCGTCACAAGTACATGATCATTTCTTTTTATATTCTTGAGTTCATCTTAGCAAACTATAAACCAAAGGAAATGAAGTTTCTAGGTAGAATCACAATTATTATTTAAATGGTTTTTATTTATCTGGCATTTTCCATGTGTGTGTCCATGGGCCGTGTATAAACCAGAATACCTGTGGCTAATCATAGTAGAAACCCCAACACAATTACTCAGGCACAAAAAGCAATTTATTGCATCATGTAATCAAGCATGAATCAATGGAATGCCTGGCTTTGAAGATAATTCAGATGGAAGGTGGGAACCCAGAAGCTCTCTTCCTTCTCCTAACTCTGCCTCTTTCTTTATAATGTCACCAATTTTCCTACTGTAGACAGACTTCTTTCATAGACTATTTGGGGTTGATATCTATTCAGGTGGTGATCAACAATTCCCAGTATGCCTGAGACCTTTCCAGTTTTAGTGCTAAACGTTGTCCACCCTGAGGAACCTCTCATATCTGAGGAAACTTTGACAGCTGATCACCAGAGAGGAGAAACTCTGTCTTCAGGCTCTAGTTCAAAAACCCCTCTAACTTGGTCTTGACTGGGTCATGTGTCCACCCTTGAAGGCCAGTCTCTGTGGTTAGGGAGAGACACTATGATTAAATCAGCTGAGCTCAGTGCTACCTGGAGGACACTGACCACTAAGGCCCCTAGGTGGGTTGGGTAACTTGATGTCTTCTTCCATTTCGACATTTACCATAGTCCAAGTTCTGGGCAAACATAACATTCACTACAGGCCAGAGTTAGACAAAGCTAAGTGCTTCCTTACCAACCCCTTGAGGTATAAAGAAACTAAGACTTGAAGATGCAATGAGACCAATAGTGACATCTAAAAGGCCCTCACAATTATTTCCTGTTTAAATGATTTTTTAAAATTATAAATTCTAAATTTCAGGTTTTTGTTGTTTATTTTGTATTGTCTTTAAAAGATTATATCTGACCATTCCAATCCAACATGAATCTCTTTCTCTTTTGAACTCCTATGTCGCTATTTTTTCTTTTTTCTGTTACTGGGGCTTGAACCCAGAATGACTCTTTTATTGAGCTATATCCACAGATATTTTTATTTTGTATTTTGGGACAGGGTTTACTTACTTTGTCTCAGCTGGTAAAGCTGGCCTCAAGCTGGAGATTCCCACCTCACCCTCCTGAGCCCTTGGGGATAATAGGCATGGACTATAATATCAAGCTTTTTAACATTTATTTTATTGCTTGGTCTTGGGTATATTGACCATAAAATATTTTTCTAAATGTGTCTAACAGTTGCTGAAAAGGCCTGGCATGATAATTAAAATAGAATCAGTACTTCTTACTCCGAAGTTAAATAAATGGGAGGAATATGAGTGCTGGGGTAAAAAGAGTACAGCTTTAGAAAAGATATTTAAAAATTAAACACTTAAGCAAAATAAGATATCTGCAGTGTTTTCATTTTAAATGTTTCCAGAAATTAGAATATTAAAGATGTATTTATTGAAAAGTCATGTAGCAGAAAGCTGATCTCCAATCTGTTTACAACATTTTTAATGTCCTATGAATTATTTTTAGATGACATGTTTTGTTTTAATCTAAAAAGCAAGTGCTTTAAAATAGACTTGTGAAATTTAAAAATGAGTAAAAAAAACCATTGTAAGACTGTCAATTATAAACTGTGACTTTGGGCCAATAACTTTCACTTCTCTGGGGCTTTGTTTACCATGAAATGATGGCAACAAAGAGGGCAAAATATCCTGGGGCTGGGGTTGTGTCTTCATCCTATAATGGTCTTTGACTGTATTTTTATTTTGTTTCTATAAATGAATTATGATGCCCATCATAAGTATATCAAAACCTTTGTAAGAATATTAAACCCTGTATACTATGGACCATGGGAGAGGTTCCGGCATGGGATTCTGGGAAGGGAGCTCCAGGTAGACATCTATGTGGCTTTCTGTGTTGGGCATGGCTAGAGGAGAACCAGTAAGGTTGGAGAAGTATATCTCCTTTAGTACAGACTCTTTTAGTTGTGCTAAAAATCCAAGGAACTCACAAGCACACCCATGTTTCTAGCAGCACAATTTACAACAGCAGAATTATGGAACCAACTTAGGTGTCTGTCAATAGATGAATGGATAAAGAAAATGTGGCATATATACACAATGAAGTTTTATTCAGTTATAAAGAAGAATGAGATTATGTCATTTGCAGGAAAATGGATGGGACTTGAGAGCATTATATTAAGTGAAATAAACCAGACTCAGAAAGTCAAGGGTTGTATATTTTCTCTTACATGTAGAAGCTAGAGAGATAAAAGGAAAAATAGAGGGTGAGAATCTCATGAAAATAGAAGAGCTCAGTAGAGTAGAGGAAGGGGACCAGAGGGAGGGAAGAGGGGAGAGAAAGAAAAGATATTGGGAATTAAATTGACCAAATTATGTTATGTGCATGTATGAATATTAAATAATGAATCCCACTATTATGTATAATTATAATGCACCAATGAAATTTTTAAAAATTAAAACAAAAGGAAATCCAAAGAACTCTATCATAGGAAGCCAAAAGATAAATTATTTCAAGTTTACTGGAAAGACTCAGGATAGAAATGTGCTGGGTGTTGGGAACAAGGACTGTCTCTCCTTTCTTTTGTTCCTGTGCCATTGTGCTTAATCTGTCTCCCTGCAGATATTCTCTCTGATCCACATGGCAGCAAATCTGGGCACTGATTCTTTCTAGATGTGCCTGTTTTAGTTTGGGCAATCAAAAAAGTGCTTTTCTTTTTCATTCTAAAATTCTATGACAATGATTTGGCTCTTCTTGGGTCAGGTTGCTTGTCCTCAACAAATCATAAAAACTTGAATATTCTGCCAAATTTGTGAGTTCACTTTGCAATCATCTTGCATTCAATATTCATATGCAAATGCAGTGCAAATAAATAAGAGACAACTGCCAGAAAAAAATGGACAAGAAAATATGAATAGATAGAAATTGGGTTTAAGAAACACAGGAAGGTAGATGGAGCTAATTGTGTATATATTTGTCTTATTAGTAAATATTTTTATGTTTTAAAGAATCTTGCTTCCCTAAGAAATGTCATAACTATGGGAGCCAGATAACAAATTTTCAGAAAATGAGGAATAACACAGAGATTAATAATTGGAATTTTGGAGGTCTTATAGATTTGGGAGTGTCTTTGCCAATCATTTGTAATTTCCATCCGTAGAGGAAACTTCTCTTCTCCAGTCTGCAGTTTTCTCATTTATAAAATGAAGTTAACAGTCCCCTTCTCCTTGTATAACTCTAAGAATTAAAGTGAAAATTACCTAGCATCAGTGGTTTCTTAGCAAATGGAAGCTATTTGGTGCAGACCCAATCCCTATCTTCCAGCAGTTCAGTTGAGATGGGACAAAAACATGTACAGTTAATTATATTAGATTGTGGAAAGCGCACTAAGTAGGATATTCAGTAAGAAATGGGGAGTGGCTCATGGCAAGGTGTCAGAGATGGCATCTCCTGGAAGTGACACCTGAGTTGATTTTTAAGGCATAGCAAGAGTTTTTCAGACAAATGAGGCTGGGGAAGTGCTGGCAGAGAGGAGGGGGTCATACTAAGACCCATTATGAGTACAGGCAGGGTGCAGAAAGACTTCTCTATATTCCAATAAATAAATTCCAAGTTACAAGTAACTAGACACTTAACCAGTACTCAAACTTTTAGCACAAACATCTCCTGAATTATAGTGTTCTACATGACCACATGAGCATCTCATTCACCCCAAAACATTGGGCAGCATGATAGCTAACATAACATACGCTGGTATAGCTAAACAGAAGCATTCATGTACATTTGTGTAGACCTTTTTGGTTTTCCAAATACCCTTACATGAGTTGCACACAACCATGTCATGCAGGTGAGTTAACCATTGGTGTCATTTGACAGATTAGAAAACCTAGACTTAGAAATATTAAATGACTTCTTCAAGGATACAGTACATATAGACCTAACATCAGAACAGGGGTTTCTGAGCACTGGTTAAGTGCCCTTGCGTCTTCTTCAGCAAACCTTTCCTGTAAGAGGCCAGATTGTACACATTTTGGACTTTTGGGGCCATATGGTCGCTGTCACAACTACTCACCTCTGTGGTTTCGGTGTGACAGTGTGAAAGCAGCTAGAGAGTACATAAAAATAAACACCAATGGACATGCCCGTGCTCCAGTGTAACTTACTTTACAAAGACAGGGTGAAGGACAGATTCGGTCCACAGGTTGTTCTCTGTAACATTCCACTGATTTTTTTTAATTTAGTAAGTAGTGGATAATTTCAAACCTAAGAGTCTAGTACATTTTATTCATCCCCAGTGTCTATCTGGATAGTGCCTATGATATCTATTTGAGAACCTTACCTTGTTCTCTCCTCAGTAAACATCAAACACCCCAGGAATAAGCAGGGGTTTTCTCTACTAGTTGCAGGTCAGTTCACCCTGAAGCCATATCCTCTTTTCTCACGAGTGTTTTCACAACCCTTTCAGCTGCCCCTTAGGGCTCCATTTGTCTTGCTGGATCATTGCTTGGATTTTGGATGCTTCCATTCTCCCTGTTGTTATTGCCATATAGGTGTTTATGGGAAGAAAATGGAGAATAGTCCCTGTACCATAGTCCCAGTTCCCCATAAGACCACTGACACACTGAATTGGATTTTACTAAATGTTTAGAAATAGCCAGAGAGAACTGCAACATCGGAAAACAGTATTCCCAGAGAAAGGTACAAAGATCATCTCTCACAGGGTCAACTCATTGGCATATCTCAATTCTGTCTTCTTCCCTGTCAGAGTCTCTCTTCTTCTCTTCTTCTAGAGTGTTCTCTACTTTCAGCTTTTGAGTTACAAACCTATCATCTGGGGAAATCTCATTTTTCAATTAGGGAAACCACTCATCAAGGCTATTTTCACCATTGGCTTTTCCACCTCCTGCCTCCAGGACAGGTTGCAACAGACATGTTGCTCAGCCTGGAGTGATACAGCACATCCATCCCTGGCTCCTGCCTCTCCGTCACTTTCAACATCTCCTCAGTCACTAGATCCTTTTATGTCTACTTTAGACACATCTCTGTGATCTGCTGTCACTGATGTCTGGTGGCCCTGGGGTACTGTCTTCTCCTCACCAGTCTCTGCCATTATTCTTATCAGTTTAGCCTCTCTGTCACTTCACAACCTGAGTAATGGTCCTAGAGCCAAAGTGGATCACCTTGTATCCCTGTTTGAAATTCTACTGTCAGTGTCTTTCACCCACAGGTTACAATGCAAATTTCTTAGCTTCAGTGAAGGCCATTCAAAATAGGGCTTTCTCCTTCCTCTGGTTTATCTCCTCCCACTGAGGCAAGCCTTCACTTCCTGTCAACTGTCAAATAGCTACCCTCAAACTCATGGCCTTTGGAAACACTTCCATTAGTCTAAAAACACAGGTGCTTCATCTATTTTCTTTACCACAACTGTATTTGTGAAATCTCTCATTGCTGTTGAATAACAGGAGGCTTAGATATGATAGCAAGGTGTTCGTGCCATTTCTCCCTAACACCTACCCCAACACGTCATACATAAACACATCTGCCTCACATAGACTTCAGGTTGGTCTAGGGTATACTAACATCACCACCTGATATTTAAAAGAGACCATGGCTTATGTAACATGATCTATATCTATGGGATGTTGGCTATCATTACCCTCATTAGATAATTCCTCAATGTTGTTGTAAATGCCTAGAAACAAATCATATCTTATTATAAAAGTATTTTCCTGCTAGACATGGTGGCATATGTTTATAATCTTAATGACTGGGGAGGCTAAGGCAGGAGGATCACAAGTTCAAGGCTAGCCTAGCAACTTAGTGATGTTCTTAAGCAAATTAGTGAAACCTTGTCTCAAAATAAAAAAAAATAAAAAAGGCTGAGGATTTAGCCCAGTGGTAAAGAACTCCTGGATTCAATCCTCAGGACCAAAAAGAAAAAAAAAAGAAAAGAAAAAAGAAAAGTATTTTCTTATTGTTGAGGCTGTGAAATTCATCACAACATGAAACTGTATCGACCTGGTGGTTTTTCCTACTACCTGCTTCCCTCCTGTCCTTCTTACACATATCTTCCCTCTGTCTTTTCCTCCCTTCCTTTACCCCATCACTTTAAAGTTTCTCCCCGAGGCACAGCACTGTTTAATGTCTTGTGAAGAATTCTGAGACATAGATGTGGTCCCGGTTGATACACTACACCTGAAGCACTCAGGTGCACAAACATAAGGAGAGGATGATTAGAGAAACTACTCACAGGATAAGAAAGAAAAAGGGTTACATAGGGTCATAGAAGAGGGAGAATACTTGTAAGGAGCAGTCATGAAAGATGTGAGCTTGAAGTAGGAGTCTAGAGAATGAACAGCATTTCAATCAGTGGAGGAGAAAGGGGTACAGCCATTGCAGAGGAGCCCTACACGTAAAACTGGTCAGTGATATGGGGCGTATTTGGAACATCAGTATCCCAGATGCTTGGGGAAGGACATGAGTTTGAATCAGCCTAAAATTTACATAGTAAAAAGGGCATGTATGTAGTTCAATTTTTCTCTGCATAAACATACCAGTAGAGACTGTTTTCTTTCTTTTTAAAATGTTATTGATCTAATTTATTAGTCCAATAATGATAAGTATCTTGTTTTCC
>PVHX01015205.1:0-15557 GCA_004024805.1 Geosciurus inauris
ATCTAGCAATCAAACTACCTTAACCAAGTGGAACAAAACTCTAAGCTTAAAAATAATAAGAAAAAAAATCCCCCTGTGCTCAGATCAACTTGCACCAAACCCAAGCTCTAATAACTCAAATCCTCAGGCCTTACTTCATCCTATTGATTTCATTTAATGTAAGTTCTTTTTTTGTGTGTGTGTGTGGTACTGGGGATTGAACTCAGGGGTACTCGACCACTGAGCCACATCCCCAGCCCTATTTTGTGTTTTTATGTAGAGACAGGGTCTCACTGAATTGCTTAGCACCTCGCCATTGCTGAGGCTGGCTTTGAACTCGCGATTCTCCTGTCTCAGCCTCCCTAAGTGCTGGGATTACAGGCTTGAGCCACCGCGCCCGGCTTAACGTAAGTTCTTAGTCAATTTGCTTGACTTGATTTTCAGACTAGAAGTCAATCATACTCAACAAAAAGGATGCAGTAATAGGGAACAAACGGAGCCAGCCGCAGTGGCACACACCTGTAATCCCAGCAGCTCCGGAGGCTGAGATAGGAGGATCACAAGTTGAAAGCCAGCCTCAGCAACGGCAAGGTGCTAAGCAACTCAGTGAGACCCGTCTCTAAATAAAACACAAAATATGGATGAGGATGTGGCTCAGTGGTCAAGTGCCCCTGCGTTCAATCCCCAATACCCAAAAATAAAAAAGGGAATAAATGGGCTAGGTGTTGTTGTAGATGAGCACGTTAACAAAGCAACTGTCCACTGGCTGCTTAATACTAAAGGGCAATTACACAGAGTTATAGTTTACCTAGTAAATTCCCTAAAACAGAATTTCTCCCTCATTCCCTGACAAAACTCAATTATTGAAAATGGATTATTGACATTTTCCTATACATGCTTCTACATAAAACCTAAAGGATACTTTCATTTCAAACACATTGTCTATATTTATTATTTGTTCTTATTAAGAACAAGTCTAGGGGCTGGGGCTGGGGCTCAGTGGCAGAGCGCTTGCCTAGCATGCGTGAAGCACAGGGTTCGATCCTCAGCACTGCATACAAATAATAAATGAATAAAATAAAAATCCATCAACTAAAAAAAATTTTTTTAAATTTTTGTAAAAAAGAACAAGTCTACAAGAAAATAACCATTTCTGTCCCTATCCAAAGAATCAACATCAGATGAGATCATTCAAATTGAAAACAAAATCACATTCTGAGATCCTGCCAAGAGTCTAAGTGAAAGGTTCTTTTATCAAGCAGTACATGCCAAAGTTTAAACCATGAATTCATTTATGCACAATGACTACATGGATTAGATCACCTGTTGCACATATGCTGCTTAGCAAAGTCTAATTTCCAAATCAACACAGCTTTGGATTAGTAACACAACTGTTAAGACTTATCCTTACTTGAGCCATCACAACAGGCTTGATGAGTGTTTAAAATAGCATTTTTGTATTAATATGAGTTTACAGACAAAAAGTACTGTAAAAAAGACTATGCAAGCATGATGTTCCTCTACCCAAGAAAAGAAAAAGAGACAAAAACGGGGCACTCAAAAGGAAGCAATTTGGGGCTGGGAGCAGCTGGATGTAGCTCAGTGGTAGAGAGCCTGCCTCACATTCATGAAGCCCTGGATTCAATCCCCAGTATCACCAAAAACAAAACAAGACATAAAAAACTAAGAATATACAAAAACTGCTGAAATTCAAGTAAGATCTGTAGTTTAGTTAATTGTGTTGTGTCAATGTCAATTTCCTAGTTTGGTGACACACTACAGCTAGTTTACACATTATCACTTGGGAGAAGCAAAGTGACAGGTATATGGGACCTCTCTTTATTAGTTTTGCAACTTCTTTTGAGTTTATAATTATTTCAAAATAAAAAGTAAAGGAGATAACAACTGCATAACTTTTATATTTAATTTCATTTAATAGTCAATATAACAAGAAGGCAAAAAGGAGGAGGAGGCAGAAATATAAAAAGGTACACAGTGAGAGGCTGGGGGTTTGACTCAGTGGTAAAGCACTTGCCTAGCATGTGAGAGGCACTGGGTTCCATTCTCAGCACCACATATGAATAAAATAAAGATCCATCAACATCTAAAAAAATATTTAAAAACAAAAAGGTACACAGTGAAATGTCATTCTCCCAAAATGTGCCCCCATCTCCCTATTTACCACCTATTCCACTTTCATTTCTGCAAGGACAGTCACAGTCCTAGTCCTTATGTTTCTTGTATATTGACCTCAGATTTCTTTAAACATATACAAACAATATGAAAATATTCTATTTTCCTTTTTTTTCTTCTTTTTCCCTCCAGTGCTGAGGATTAAACCCAGGACCTTGCATGTTAGGCAAATACTCTTACCTTTTTAGCTACATACTCAGGCCCTGCTTTTTCCATTCTTCATAAAGCTGAATATATTGTTCTGTAACTTGCATCCAAACATACAATTGAGTTCTTTTTTTTTTTTTGGTACTGGGGATTGAACTCAGGGGCACTCGACCACTGAACCACATCCCCAGCCCTATTTTGTGTTTTACGTAGAGACAGGGTCTCACTGAGTTGCTTAGCACCTCGCCGTTGCTGAGGCTGGCTTTGAACTTGGGATTCTCCTGTCTCAGCCTCCCTAAGTGCTGGGATTACAGGCTTGAGCCACCGCGCCCGGCTAGTTCTTTTTATTTTTAATTTTGAGTTCTTTTTAAAATTAAATGCAACTTTTTTTTTCTGGGGTTCCAGGAATCAAACCCAGAGCCCACCAAGACCCAGTGCTTGCTCTGCTAGGCAAGCACTCTCCCTGAGCTACAATCCCAGGCCCCAGTTTTGAGATTTGCCAGAGCAATACAAAAGAACATTTGCATTCCCTCTTACAACTGCTAAGATGCTGTTATTATTCAACTTAAAAAGAAATGAAATTCTCATATGTGCTACAAATACATGAAGCTTAAGGACATTAAGCTAAACTGAAATAAGCCAGTCACAAAATGACAAATATAGCACAATTCCACCTGTATGACGTAACTGGAGAATCTAACTCATAGACACTGAAAGTAGAATGCTGGCTGCCAGGGGCTGGGGATGGAGGAGAAAAGAGGAACTACTGTTTAATTGGTACAGAGCTTCGGTTTTGCAAGAGGAAAGGTTCTGGAAATGGATGGTGGCAATGGTTGCACAATAGTACAGATGTACTTCATAACACTGAATTGTGCACTTTAAATAGTTAAGATGAAAATAGTTAAAATAGTAAATTTTATGTTATATGATTTTACTACAATAAGACAACTTGGAGGGCGAGGAGTATAGCTCAGTGGTAGAGCACCTGCCTACCATGTGAGGCTGTGGGTTCAATCCCCAGTACTACAAAAAAACAAGGATAAAAAGCAAGCAGAGAACTATAAAGTTCTAATTAAAAAAACAAAAATCGCCGGGCGCAGTGGTGCACACCTGTAATCCCAGTGGCTCAGGAGGCTGAAACAGGAGGATTGTGAGTTCAAAGGTAGCCTCAGAAAAAGTGAGGCGCTAAGCAACTCAGTGAGACCCCAGCTCTAAATAAAATACAAAAAATAGGTCTGGGGATGTGGCTCAGTGGTCAAGTACCCCTGAGTTCAATCCTCAGTACCAAAAAAAAAAAAAAAAAAAATCAAACACCCCCCCAAAAAAACACAAAACAGATTATCTACAAAGGAATGATTATTTGACTATACAGGATTTCTCAAGAACAATGAAAACAAAAACCAAGTAAAATAATACCCACAAGGTGCTAAGGAAAAATATCAAACTAGAATTCCAAACTAGTTTTCAAAAATAAGGGTGGAAAAAACACATCTCCAGAAAGATGACTTTCAGCACACTCAATAAACTTTTAAAGGCTGTACTTGGATGATATCGTGGCAGAGAAAATCCAATAGCAACAACTATTGATACCTGGAACTATTTAACAAGAAAGGAATAATGCCTATGTGAAGGAATTTTAAAAACATCATAAAGTTGAATATGGTGGTACACATCTGTAGTCACAGCTACTGGAAAACTGAGGCAGGGTCAAAGTGGGGGTTACTTGAGCCCTGATGTTTGAGGCCAGCCTGGGCAACATAGCTAGATTACACACGCGCACATGCACACACACGAAGGAAGAAGAAATAACACAGTTTACACAAAGGCCTGTATACACATATACCACATTACTGTAATAGACAAAATGTGTAAACAACCCTAAAGTCCACCAACTGATGAATAAACAAAACATGGTATATACATACAATGGAACATTTGGCAATGAAAAAGGAATGACTGGGGCTGGGATTGTAGCTCAGCGGTAGAGCGCTTGCCTCACATGCGTGAGGCCCTGGGTTCGATCCTCAGCACCACATACAAAGCAATAAAATAAAGACATTGTGTCCATCTACACTAAAACAATATTAAAAAAAAAAAAAGAAAAAGAAAAAGAAAAAGGAATGACTGAATGATATATACCATGAATAAACCTTCAAAATGTTATGCCAACAAAAAGGACCAGTCATTCAAGGTCACATTTTATGATTCCATTTGTACAAAACATTCGGAATAGGCACACTGACTGAACGAGAAAGATTAGTAGTTGACAGGGACAAAGGAGAATAGGATGGCGAATTACTGGTAATGGGTAGAGGTTTCTTAGGTTGGTTTGCTTCTTTTTTTAATAAAATTTCTCCCAAACCATCATCACTTTTAAAAAATATGCAACACTTCATGAACTTGCATATCATCCTTGCGTGGGGCCATGCTAATCTCTGTATCATTCCAATTTTAGTATATATGCTGCCCAAGGAAGCACTGGGCATGGGGTTTCTTTTCAGAATGATGAAAATGTTTCGGAATGAAGCAGAGATAATGGTTACATATATTTCTGAACATACTAAAAACCACAGAATTGTACACTTTAATAAGTGAATTTTATGATACGTGAATTTTAGTTCAAATAGAGCTGTATGAAAAAATTTTCAAGTAACCTCAAAGAGGACAGTGAATATAGCTCACTGATAGAGAATGAGCTTAGCATGAACAAGGCCATGGGTTCAATGCCCAGCATTAAATAAATAACCCTAAAAGACAAACAATGGAGCCGGGCACGGTGGTGCAAGCCTCTAATCCCAGCACTTAGGGAGGCTGAGACAGGAGAATCGCCAGTTCAAAGCCAGCCTCAGCAATGGTGAGGCGCTAAGCAACTCAGCGAGACCCTGTCTCTAAATAAAACACAAAATAGGGCTGGGGATGTGGCTCTGTGGTCAAGTACCCCTGAGTTCAATCCCTTGTACCAAGAAAAAAAAAAAAGAGAGAAACAATAGAAAGACACAATATTACTGAATAAGATGATTCACTAAATTCATTTTTAAGTTCAATGTAATCTCAGCAAAAATACTAACAAGAAATTTTCTGATCTGTATGAGTTGATACTAAAACTGATAAGGGTACACATCTGTAATCCCAGCTATTCCTTGGGCTAAGGAAGAACGATCATGAGAAGCCAGCCTTGGCAACATAGCAAGATCACATCTCAAAAACAAATAAATAAAATTGATAGAGAAAGAGTAGAGATATAGGTCAGTGGTAGAATACTTACTTAGAATACTTAATTCCAGCACTACCATAAAAAAAAAATTGGCATGAAAAAATACAAGAATAACTAGGAAATGACTGAAAAGGAAACACAACAAAGACAGGCTAGCCTTACCAGACATTAAAACATACTATAAAGCACCTAGAGCTCAAATATTGTGATACAAATTCACGAACAGATCAAAATACCAGAGAAACAGAACAAAAAATCCAGAATTAGATCAAAATACAGTATGTAACAAAGGTAGTATCTCTAATCACAAGAAAAAGATGGACTTTTTTTTTCCAGATGATTTTTTTTGCAAAGTGGCAAAATACACATAATATAAAATGTATTGCCTTAACCATTTTAAGTATGCAGTTCAATGATGTTAAGTATATTCACATTATTGTACAATCTCCGGGACTCTTTTCCTTTTGAAAATTGAAACTCTACACCCTAAATATACATAACTCCTCATTCACTCCGCCCTCAGCTCCTGACAACTATCCTTCCACCTTGCACCTCTACGCATTAGACTACTCTAAGTACCTTACATAAATGAAATCATACAATATTTGCATTTCTGTTACTGGCTTATTTCAAGTAGTATAATGTCAAGCTTCATCCAGTTGTAGCGTGTTGGATTTTTTTAAAAAAGATTAAATCGTAGTCCCGTGTATGTATATGCCACATTTGGTTATCATCTTCCAATGGACACATGTTACTTCTGCTTCTAAATTTTAATCATTGAAAACACGAGGGTACAGCACCAAGGGACCCTGTTTTCAATTCTTTCCAGTATGTACTCATAAATGAAACTGCTGTGTCATTTGGTAATTCTTGTTCTTTCTTTCAGCCATGCTGGGGATCAAATCCATGGCCTCATGCTTGCTAGGCAAGTATTCTACCACTGAACCACATCCCTAATCCTTATTTTTAATTTTTTTTAGCATTTATTTATTTTTATTTATTTATTCTAATTAGGTTTACATGACAGCAGAACACATTTTGATTCATTGTACACAAATGGAGCACAACTTTTCACTTCTCTGGTTGTACACAATATAGAGTCGCACCATATGTGCAGTCATACATGAACCTAGGGCATTGCTGTCCATCGCATTCCACCATCTTTCCTGTCCCCATGTCCCATCCCCTCTCCTGCCTCCCCTTTGGTCAAAGTTTCTCCATTCTTCTCATGCCACCTCCCACATTATGGATCAGCATCCACTTATCAGAGAGAACATTTGGCCTTTGGTTTTTTGGGATATTTTTAATTTTTTGAGGAATCACCATACTGCTTTCCACAGCAGCTATACCATTTACATCCTACCAGCAGTGCCCAAAGGATCTAATTTGACCACATCTGCTCTAATACACCAATACATTTTCTTTCTTTCTTTTTAGGATGTGAAGGAGTGTATCTCATTATGAGTTAGATTTATATTTTCTTAATAATTAGGGATACTGGGCATCTTTTTATGTGCTTGTTGGTCATCTGTACATTTTGGAGGAGTATCTATTTGAAAGCTTGTGTTTATTTTTTTAATCAGGTTGAGTTTTTTTATTGTTGAACTATAGATTTTTCTTCAGGGAGGTGGTACTAAGGATTGAACCCAGGGGTGCTCTACCACTGAGCTATATCTACTGAAGACCTTTTTATTTTTTGAGCCAGGGTCTCACTAAACTGCAGAAACAAACTTGCAATCCTCCTGCCTCAGCCTTCCAAGAAGCTGGGATTATAGCCTTGTGTCACCATGCATGGTTATAGGAGTTCTTTATACATTCAAAATATTAACCTCTTACCAAATATAATTTTCAAATATTTTCTGACATTCCATGGTTGCCCTTCACTCTGCTGGTGAAGGTGTCCTTTGATGCATAAAAGTTTTTAGTTTTGATCTAGTCCAACTTATTTCTCTCTTCATTGCCTGGCTTTGGCGTCATATTGAAGTAATCATTGCCAAATCCGATGTGTACAGCTTTTCCCATGGTTTCTTCTAACCATTTTATACTTTTAGGTCTTACATTTGGGCCTTTGATTCATGCTGATTTTGGCATATAGTATAACAATCTAACTCTATTCTTTTGCATATGAATATACAGTTTCTCTAACATGATTTGCTGCTGAAGTGATTGTCCTTTCTCCACTGAATAGTCTTGGCACCCTTATTATGTATCATTTGCCCATGCATTTGAGGGTTTCTTTTTTTTTTTTTTTTTTTTTTTTTTTTTTTTTTTTTTTTTTTTTTTTTTTTGGTACCAGGGATTGAACTCAGGGGCATTCGACCACTGAGCCACATCCCCAGCCCTATTTTGTGTTTTATGTAGAGACAGGGTCTCACTGAGTTGCTTAGTGCCTCGCCATTGCTGAGGCTGGCTTTGAACTCGCGATCCTCCTGTCTCAGCCTCCCTGAGTACTGGGATTACAGGCTTGCGCCACCGCACCCGGCTATTTGAGGGTTTCTTTCTGGGCTATTTTATGTCTATCTTTATGCCAAAGTCACAAATTTTGATTACTATAGCTTTGTAATAAGTTTTAAAACCAGTAAATGTAAGATCTTCAACTTTGTTCTTCATTTCCAAAATTGTTTGGTTATTCAGGGTCCCTGGAGATACTACATGAGTTTTAGGATGGGTTTTTAATTTCTGCAAAAAGAAGTGTTGCTAGAATTTTTAGAGAAACGGCACTGAATCCATATCTTGCTTTGGGTAATACTGACAATCTTAACAATATGAAGTCTTCCAACACAATCACTCAGGACATCTTTCCATTTATTTGCATCTTCTTTCTTTCAGCAAAGTGTTGTAGTTTTCAGTTTATAAGCCTTTCCCCTATTTTGTTTAGTTTATTCTAAAGTATTTTTTAATATTGTCATAAAGGGAATTTTTTTAACTTCTTTCTCATATATGTTAGTATAGAGAAGTGAAACTGATTTTTTAAATATATATTTTACATGTAGATGGACATAATACTTTCATTTTGATTTATTTTTATGTGGTGCTGAGGATCAAACCCAGTGCCCCACACATGCAAGGCAAGTGTTCTAACACTGAGCACCCAGACCGTAAACCTGATTTTTGTGTGTTGACTTTGTATCCTGTCACCTTCCTGAATTTATTAGTTCTAACAGATTTGGGAGTTCTGTGAAATCTTTAGGGTTTTCTCATATAGGCCCATATCATCTGTGAAGAGTGATCTTTTTACTTCTTCCTTTCCAATCTGGATGCCTTTTATTTCTTTTTCTTGTCTAACTGCTCTGGCTAGGACATCCAGTACTAAATCAAAAGTGGTTGAGAGTGAACATCATTTTCTTGTTCCTGATCTTAAAAGAAAAAATTTCAGTTTTTCACCACTGAGCATGATGTCAGCTGTACGGCTTTCATATGTGCCATTACTATGTAGAGGCACTTTCCTTCTAGTCCTACTTCTTCAGTGTTTTTATCATAAAAGGTTGTTAAATTCCATCAAAGATTATCTCTAACAATGGAAAAGACTGTGTGTGTGTGTGTATGTGTGTGTTACCTGAGATTAAAACCAGGGTCTCGTGCATGCTAGGCAAGTACTCTACCATGGAGTTACATTTCTCACCCTTTCTATTTTATTTTGAGACAAGGTCTGGGTAAGTCAGCCAGGCTAACCTCAAACTTGCAATCCTCTTGCCTCAGTGTCCTGCATAGCTGAGAAGATGGACTTTTCAATAAAGAAATGGTGATGAATAGTTACTATGAAAATCATAAAATTAAATTCACGTTTTACAACATATATAAGAATGAACTCCAGAAGGATTAAGTATCTAAATGTAGAACATGAAAGCAAGTAAATACCAACTAACCAAACAACCGAAATAAGAAAAACATCAATAATAAAAAATACTAGCTGGGCGTGGTGGCTCACGCTTGTAATCCCAGCACTTAGGGAGGCTGAGACAGGAGGATCGCCAGTTCAAAGCCAGCCTCAGCAATGGCAAGGTGCTAAGCAATTCAGTGAGACCCTGTCTCTAAATAAAACACAAAATAGGGTTGGGGATGTGGCTCAGTGGTTGAATGCCCCTGAGTTCAATCCCCAGTACCAAAAACAAACAAACAAATAAAAAAAAAAAAAAAAATACTGACATGATTAATTCTTAATACCCGTGAAAGAAAGATACATCATTTTGTTTCATTTTTACCAAAATATACCAAATACTGGACAAACCCAAACAAAGGGAAATTCTGATCAGTACTCATCAGAAGTACCAAGGTCATGAAAGACAAAGAAAAACTAAAGGGTATTAGACAAAAGACAAGACTAAGGAGAAACTAAATTAATATAGATTTTAGATAGGATCCTGGAACAGAAAAATATCATTAGTGAAAAAACTGACAGAATTCAAATCAGGTCTACATTTTTAGTTAATATTTTACATTATCATGTTACCCTCGATAATTATACAGTCACATGTTGTTTAATAAAAGGAATAATTCTGAGAAATGGGTCATGAGGTGGTTCTTACACTGTGTGAACATCATAGATTATAATCACACAGACCTAGATCGTACAGCCTACTACAGCTCGCATGGTGGCACATGCCTGTAATCCCAGCACTTTAGGAGGCTGAGACAGGAGAATTGCCAGTTCAAAGCCAGCCTCAGCAACAGCGAGGCACTAGGCAACTCAGTGAGACCCTGTCTCTACATAAAACACAAAACAGGGCTGGGGATGTGGCTCAGTGGTCTAGTGCCCCTGAGTTCAATCCCTGGTACCAAAAAAACAAAACAAAACAAAAAAGAATAAAAATAAATAAAAAGTGCCTCAATGAAGAGCTATCAGAAAAAATAAACCGTGAGGGGTTGGGGTGGTGGCTCAGTGGTAGAGCACTTGCCAAGCACACATAAGGCACCTGGTTCAATCCTCAGTACCACTTAAAAAAATAAACAAATAAAATAAAAGTATTTTTTTAAAAAAGGAAAATACAGAGAGAATTTCCTATTTTTTCATATTTTACACATAAAAATTTTCCAAGTCAGATACAACGGCCCATGCTTGTGATTCCAGTTACTTGGGAAGCTGAGGCAGGAGGATCATAAGTACAAGGTCAGCCTGGATAACTTACAGAAACTCCGTCTCAAAATAAAACTTAAGGTCTGGGGAATGTAGCTCAGTGGTAGTGTACTTGCCTAGCATATTAAGCCCTGGGTTCAATTCACAGTACTGCAAAGAATAAAATAAAATAGGGCTGGGGTTGTGGCTCAGTGGTAAAGCACTTGCCTGGCACATGTGAGGCACTGGGTTCGATTCTCAGCACCGCATATAAATAAACGAATAAAATAAATGTCCATCAACATCTAAAAATATATATATTTTTTTGGTACTGGGGATTGAACTCAGGGGTACTCGACCACTGAACCACATCCCCAGCCCTATTTTGTGTTTTATGTAGAGACAGGGTCTCACAGTGCCTCGTCATTGCTGAGGCTGGCTTTGAACTGGCGATTCTCCTGTCTCAGCCTCCCTAAATGCTGGGATTACAGGCTTGAGCCACCGTGCCCGGCTAACATCTAAAAATATTTTTAAATAAATAAATAAATAAAATTTAAAGGGCTAGGGCTGCAGAACAGTGTAAGAACAATTCCCTAACATGTATGAGGCCCTAGGTTCAATCACAAGCACCATGAAAAAAAAAAGTCCACCTTTTCCATTGTTACAGAAATAATCTTTGATGAAATTTAACACCTTTCTATGGTAAAAATACTCAAGAAAGTAGGAATAAAAGTGAGACTGTCTCAAAAAAATTTTTTTTTTTAAATGTTGGAGATGTACTTCAGTGATAGAGTGCCCCTGGATTCAATTCCTAGTACTGTAGAGGGGGAAAATTTTTTTTTAATCAAAAGCAGACTAGTTACTTAGAACAAATGCAGATCAACTACAAAATTCACCAAATCACCATCATCACAACAGGAAAAAAAATGCATCCTACCAATTGCTGTAGAAATCTAATAACTAACTAGATGGTGGGTTGAAAATTATTATATCCTTGCAGTAGATAAAAATGAGAAAAACTCAAAAAATGTTTTACAAGATCAGTGAGTTAAAATAATACCACAATGCTTTGTTTTCACTCAAGAATAACCTGAATTACCAGAGGTGTGGTGGCACACACCTGTAATCCCAGCAGCTCAGGAGGTTGAGGCAGGAGGATCCCAAGTTCAAAGCCAGCCTCAGGAACTTAGCAAGGCCCTAAGCAAGGTCCTTAGTGAGACCCTGTCTCAAAATAAAAAATAAAAAAAGGACTGGGATGTGGCTCAGTGGTTGAGCCCCCCTGGGTTCAATTCCAGGTACCAGAAAATAAAAAATAACCTGAATTACATTCTTTCTTACAGGGAAAATTACTAAACATGTATGTGTGTGTGCCTGTGTGTGTATTACACACATACATACCTACACATAAATATATACTTAATGCATAGTAATATTATATACATACCTAGACGGTCTAACAAAGCTCTGCTTAGCAGTTTGTCAGAAAGCTTCGATGTAAACCTAGAATTAAAAATAAAGAGAAAAAAATCCTTTTGTGCTATATTTTATATTTGATGATAGAGACACTCTTATTTTCAATTACACTAAATTTCTGGTTACATACCCAATTTACCAGATATGCCCATATGCCTATTCATAACAGCATCCTTGACCACAGCATCTTTGACTTTCTGAAGTAGAAAGGTTTTACTAGATATAATACTCTTGCTCTGTGACTAACATCATTGCTATTATATGTTTATTCTTACCTTTTGGAACACCTTTACCTTTTTTCTCCTTTCAAAACAATTTTGAACATATTATGTCATTTCATGATATCTGTTAGCCTCCATATAATTTGTAAGTTTATGGTGCTAGGGATTGAACCGAGTGCCTCACACATGCTAGGTAAACACTCTTCCACTGAGCTAATCCCCAGTCCCCTACATATAATTTTTTTAATAATCAAAGGAACTTGTTACCAGGCACATGCCTATAATCTCGGCAATTTGGGGGGACTGAGGCAGAAGAAACACAAGTTTGAGCCCAGCCTCAGCAATTTAGCAAGACCCTAAGCAACTTGGCAAGACCAGGTCTCAAAATTTAAAAAAAGGGCTGGGGATGTGGCTCAGTGATAAAGTGCCTCTGGATACAATCCCCAGTACTACAAAAGCAAAATAAAAGCAGCGGGACATGTAGCCAGAGGACATACAGGCCTTATAAAAATGATGTATTTATGTTGCAAAGAAGTAAATTTAACAATATATATTTTATGTAAGTACATACTTATTTCTATTCACAGTTAGCCATCACATAATAAAATCACAAAGCTCTTAATCACATAACCAATTAAATGAAATACAATTGAGCCAAGAACAGTGGCACATGCCTATAATTCCAGCAGCTCAGGTGGCTGAGGCAGGAGGATTGCGAGTTCAAAGACAGTCTCAGCAACTTAGAGAGGCCTGAAGTAACTGAGTGAGAGACCCTATCTCAAAATAAAACATAAAAAAGGGCTAGGGATGTAGCTCAGTGGTTAAGCATCCCTATGTTCAATCCCCAGTACCAAAAAAAGAAAAAAGAAATACAATAAAACATAAAAAGAACACATATTACATAGAAATGGCCTGTTATTATTTATTTTGTGGTGCTGGGGATCAAACACAGGGTCATGTGTATGTGAGGCAAGCACTCTACCACTGGGCTACACCCCCAACCCAAAATGGTCTACTTATTAAATTACACTAGTGAAAGAATGATCAATCTTAAACAATAGCTAACTTTTGAATCACTCACTTATGTTTGAGTGAACTCCCAACATTCTAGAAAAAACAGAAGCTATACTGGAAAAATCCAACCAAAAAGAAGCTATAAAGATGTCTGGCACCAGTATGGTGGCTCATATCTATAATCCCATCTACGCAGCTCTTCCAGAGACTAAGGTAGGAGATCTGCAAACTCAAGGCCAGCTTGGGCAATTTAGCAAGACTCTGTCTCAAAATGAAAACAGGACTGGGAATGTGGACTGTTGTCGAGTGCTTGCCTGTCCCTTGTGGAGCCCTTGTTTCATCCCTAGTATCCCCTTACCAAAAGAAAAGTTGGGGCTTTTTCAAACTACTTTCCCAGGGCACAGTGGTACATGTGTGTAATCCCTACAGCTCAGGAAGCAGGAAGATCCCAAGTTCAAAGTCGGCCTCAGCAACTTGTCAAGGTTCTAAACAACTTAGTGAGATCCTGTCTCTAAATAAAAACTTAAAAGGTATGGGGATGTGGCTAAGTGTTAAGCGTCCCTGGGTTCAATTCCCAGTACCAAAATAATAATAATAATTCCTCCCTTCCTTGCACACAGGGTTCTTTGAGGACTGAGACTTTATCATGCCCCTTTGTCAACTCAGTGTCTCATAAAGTTCCTGTAGCATAGTAAACACTTCTTAAATGTCTATGGAATGACTCACACAAAGGCAGTTGGTGGGGAGCCACCATCCCTCTATGCCTACCATCTAGCTGCTGCTTCATACCATCCCTAAGAATAGGAAGGTTAAGAAGGACTTGAGGGACGGGGGGTGTAACTCTAGCAGAACAAGCACTGAGCATGCCCGAGGACCTGGGTTAAGTCCCTCACACAGGCATGCATGCACATAGGCATATACACAAACACAGACGCAGACACACATAGGCTTAAATTTTAAAAGGTAGTAAACAAAAGGTAATAAACAAAACAATAAGAGAGTTGGAGTAAGGACTCAAAATTATTAAAATTCTAATTAGATAATTATAGATTATCTCAATAGGGAAGAAAAGACTTTGAAAAGACAGGAGAAGACTGGAAGGAAAGTCAATAGAAAGCTATTAGCATAATCCTTTGAAAAAAGGAAAGATTAGAGGCTGGGGTTGTGGCTCAGTGGTACAGTGCTTGCCTAGCATGTTGAGGCACTGGGTTCGAATCTGAGCACTGCATATAAGTAAATGAATAAAATAAAGATCCATCAATATCTAAAAAAAATTTTTTTTAAAGTAATGATAATGTGTTGGGCATGGTGGTGCACGCCTGTAATCCCAGTACTTTGGGAGGCTGAGAGAGGAGAATTGCGAGTTCAAAGCTGGCCTCAGCAATGGCACTAAGCAACTCAGTGAGACTCTGTCTCTAAATAAAACACAAAACAGGGCTGGAGATGTGGCTCAGTGGTCGAGTACACCTGAGTTCAATCCCTAGTACCAAAAATAAATGAATGATAAACCGGGCATGGTGGCTCATACCTGTAATTCCAGTGGCTTGGGATGCTGAGGCAGGAGGATCACTAGTTCAAAGCTAGCCTCAACAACTTAACAAGGCCCTAAGCAATTCAACAAGACCCTGCCTCTAAATAAAATAAAAAGGGCTGGGGATGTGGCTTAGTGGTTAAGCATCCCTGGGCTCAATCTCTGGTGCCAAAAAGAAAGAAGGAACGAAGGGAGTAAGGAAGGGAGAAGAGAAAGAAAAAGGGGACTGGGGTTGTAGCTCAGTGGAAGAGCGCTTGCTTAGCATACATGAGGTACTGGGTTTGATCCTCAGTACCACATAAAAATAAATAAATAAAATAAAGGTATTGTGTCTATCTACAACTAAAAAAAAAATTAAACAAAAAAAGAAAAACAAAATGATAACTGGGAAAGGTGGTGCTCTCTTGTATTCCCAGTGACTCAGCAAGCTGAAGCGGAAGGATCACAAGTCCAAGGCCAGCCTCAGCAATTTAGTGAGGCCCTAAGCAAGTTAGTGAGATGCTGTATTAAACAATGAAAAAGGGCTAGAAATGTAGCTCAATGGTAAAGGGCCTCTAGGTTCAATCCCCAGCACTTCAAAAGAAAAAAAAAAAAAGGAATGAGCCCAGACCACAGTAACACAGTAGGAATGGAAAGAAGTTGATGTAGATTATCTTTTTGCTTCAGGCATCTCTATAAAGAAAAATTCTCTTCAAATTGGCTGGGATAAAATAGCTTCAGTAGCCAGGCGCC